>BMAO01018513.1:0-30461 GCA_019973975.1 Trichonephila clavata | reverse complement strand
CTGGTGTGCAAAAATTAAGGACGAGACGGTTTTTTCAATATAACTTTGTACAAAAGCATTCCAAATCAACACATTTAATACCGTAAGATCCCCAATACGTAAGGACATGAGTAATGCAAGCAACACTTACTAAAAGAGAAATCATAGGGATAAAAAGAAGCTTTATTGAAAAAGTAGCCGAAACATCCCTGTGATGGGTGTCCAGCAAGAAATATCCGGTCTTTAGTAGGGGATATGATCTCCCCTGACTGCTAGGCAGGTTTCACAGCGTCTGCCCATGCTGAGAATGAGGGTGTCAATGAGTTGTTGAGGCATTGCTGCCCATTCGTCTTGCAGCGCCAATCGAAGCTCCGGAATCGTTACTGGTGGTAAGGTACCAGCTGCCAAGCGTCTGCCTAGAAAATCCCATACATGCTCGATGGGATTGAGATCCGGAGATCGTGCCGGCCAATCCATACGTTCAATATCCTCACTCTCTAAGAGCTGTTCGGCAGCTACTGTGCGATGACATGGTGCATTGTCGTCCATGAAAAGGAACTGCGGACCCATAGCGCCTCTAAAAAGACGCACATATGGAAGAAGAATCTCGTTACAATAACGGGTCCCGTTGACTGAACCTGCGTCGAAGATGTGAAGGTCTGTACGACTACCAAGCATGATGCCTCCCCAAACGAGAACACCGCCACCTCCATACCTGTCCCTTTCAATGATGTTCGAGGGATGATTGCGGCTTCCCCGCTCTCTCCAGATGAGTATGCGATGAGAATCGCTACTCAGACTGAATCTGCTCTCATCTGTAAAGAGTACTCGTCCCATTCATTGTCTCTCCAATTCCGGTATTCCCGGCACCACAGAGAACGCTTTCTCCGATGGCAGGCGTTAGAGGTACACACCGTACAGGGCGTCGTGCAAACAGACCACCACCGTGCAGTCTTCTGGCCACGGTAAAACGCGATATCGGTCGTCCAGTCGCCTGTGTCGTGTGTCTAGCGATTTCTCCCGCTGTCTGCCGCCTGTTTCTTCTGGCCTGTAAGGCAATATACCGGTCATCTGCGGGTGTGGTTCCTCGTGGACGACCACTACTGAACCCCCGGATAGCTGTTCCTGTAGTTTGAAATTGTCTCCAAAGTCGTGAAACGATGCTGTGAGCAATTCCAAACTCTGCAGCCACACTTGTCACACTGCGACCTTCGTCCAACTTCCCAATGATTCTACCTCGGGTAAAAGCATCCAGTTGTCGTCTAACAGATTGATTATTCGCCATTTTTCGCTGAGGCAGCAACTCGGTGTGATTTTAACTGCTATACGGTGAGCAATCTCTTTGCCAGAAATACTAATCTTACACCGACAACATGCTTTACTACTCAGACACTCCCCATTACGTCTACCTGCATATCTGCGCATGTGCTACCGTACATCACCTCATCTTAATCTCCTGATTGGTCTTTCTGTCCGCTCTGCCTCTTCGTTCAGCTGATATGCTAATTTTTCGACTTCGTCCTTAATTTTGCACACCATGTATGCATACATACATAAACATGCATACATATACATGCATACACATATATAAATATACATGCATACATACTAACCTTGATGTTATAACGCATATTTTATTTTTCCTTGTGACGCTGACTAAGACTTACATTCATTTGTGTTTCGTTTCACTTTACTATTTTTGTTGTTTAGCTTTACTTTTCCTTGCCAATATAACATCATTATTGGATTTCAACGAAAGAGATACCGAATGAGATTATTTGCCGGAAACTGATGAATGCGACAGTGACTCTGATACGGATTTATCTATTTGTGATGAAGAAGGTGAAGAAATGGAACATAAGTGACAACATTTATGCAACGCATGTGGAAAATCTATTTCTTCCAAGGAACATTTCGAGCAATTGCACAAAGATTTGTAATCTTAATTCTAATTTTCCAATTTTTTTTCAAATTCTTGTAACTCTGACGTTTTGTAACTTAGCTTTTGCAATTTCAGGCAATTCCAATAAAAGAAAATCTACCTTATAATCTTTCTTATGCTGGTTACGCTGGTTGTACACCTAAATAAGCCACGTATCTACATGAGGTTACAATGGGGTTTGCCCTATACATAGATGTATCAACTAGTGGTCACATGGTGCACAAGGAATTAATGCGAAATCAATAAGTACATTTTTACTTAGCATTTAATTATGAAAAGATATTTTCTGAAACAGCACATTAAATTTAAAATAACAAGTAGTAATATAAATATGCATAGAAGAATGATGATAAAAATTCTGAATGATTTTCGAAAACTTTCATGCATAATATACATACTTATTAACGAGTATCGATACACAATTTCATGAATATTTAGCAGATACAAGACTCTTGGAGAGTTTTCAGTCGCATGTACTTTCAACAACCACACTCATGATTTCGGCAGCAGAATTTAGAATTGGTAACAGTTATTATTAGTGAAAAAGTACAGCCACGAAATATTTAAACCGGGAATAAAACATTTAAAGAAAAACTTTAGTATCTGTGTCACGTAATATTTACAAGAGAGAAAGAGATCAATAAACTCTTATAAAAAGCTGAGTGAAATCATTGAAAAATCATCAATTCAAAAGAAAGAAAGAAAACAACTTCCAGATATTGATATTTACATTTAACATTTCTTTAAATCAATAAGCAAACAAATGTTGAATATTGTAAAAGAGTGAATGAAAAATTTTAAATATAGAAATGGAAAAAAAATAGAAAGATTGAAAAAGGAAGATATGTTTAAAAGAAAAAAAATTTTCGATGTTTTATTAATACATTTATTAGTTTAGTTATTTTTTAGTTTACTGCAAAGATCAGAAAATTGCATTATCACCAAATCCTATCTGTAGACCGATTTGAGTATAATGTTCTTCTTACTTTTTTTTAATTGATTCCTCGATTTTATTTTTCAACTGTTTTTCATAGATTCGAGTTAATTAATCAAAATGGTTTTTATGTCACTTTCATGAATTCATATAATTCTTTTCAGATTAAGGATAGCATTTTTGATTTTCTGATAGTTTCTATGAATAAAGTACTTTTAATATAGATTGCTTTTAAATTTAAGGGTTTATAAAAAAAGGAAACAAAAAGTGGCTTTATTTTTTAGAATTTATGGAAATTATTTATAAATTATTTTATTTATTTCTCTTTCACTTATTATAATCTACTAAAACGATAGTGTTGCGCGACGCCAGGTTCTATTAAAGGCAGCGTTGTTGAGTTCGCTGCTAAGGCCGTGGATTTCTCCTGATGAAGGTGGTGTTAAAACGACCTGGGAAATGCTGAGGTGAAGGTGCTGGTAGGGCTGTCGGAGGGACTTTTAGAATACAGAAGCTTACTTACTTACTCGGGAGAATCAAGCCCACCCAATATACACAGAATACAGAAGCTTGTAGCAATGTCTCTGCGTGTCAGTGTGGGTGTCTCTAAGTCTTTCCTAGCAATTCGAGAGTCTCTTTCTAGGTGGAATACGTTCCACCCACGAAAGTGACACGTGGAGTCACTTCTGTTTGGACGTTTTCGGGAAAACCATTCTACTATTGGTTCAAGTCCCCCTTCAAGCGGTGTACTTTGAAGCCGGCGCCTGGCGTGAGAACTGTGCCAGTTACCTTACTGCAGCGAGATCAAGGGGTTCAGAGGTTGACTTCCCTTAGAACATCAACGCTGAAGTGTCCAGCCTGGGATACTTTCCCCCGCGAAACTACTTGACCGTTGAAACGTCACTCGTTCCCAACGATAAATGGGTCCTTTAGAGAAGACCGCCTCAAATCTATTCACTCGTAACCCTCAGTGTAAAATTCTTAAAACTCTGAAAGTTTAAGATAATCTAATTTTGTTGTTGTTTCTTATCCTCGAATCCTCTGATAAATAACAGATCAGCTCCAGAAGGTTTTTCAGCTCCAAAAAATCTATAATAATAAGAGGATCGGATGTTAAATCCCTCTTAGAAAGTCCTATGCATCTCAGAATGTTATCCAGTGAAGCTGGATGACTACATCATTTCTTTCAAGGGGGGTGGATTTTTCTACCACTTTCAAAGGAAAGAAATTTCAAGTGGCTACTTGTTAGTCTATCCAGAGTAGGCTGGGAGCCACGGTCACATTTGATTTCCAAAAAAGAGAATCAAGGGATGTTCCTGTGCACCACTAATGCGTGGGTGGAATACGCCATATGAAATTTAGTTTAGATCTTGCATTAGAGTACAGTTCTTGACAAGTGAGTGAAATGCCAGTAGCCGTTTCATTCTCACTACCCCCTTTGACCAGTCTATCAGCGATCTCATTACCTCTAATGTTAGTATGTGATGGAACCCATTGGAGGTGGACATCGTGGGTCTGAGAGATCCTTCTCAGTTTTACGAGAATAGAAATGCTGGTTTCGTCGTTTGCGAAGGACCATCCACTAAGATGTTGTAGTGTGTGGCGGTATCTAAATAAGCTAGTAACAGAATCTGGACAGGAGTGATCACTTTTGTCTAGTGTTATGTTACGTGCTTATGAATCCATCGGTCGCTGGTTCTAATTTCCGACATTGGTGGTCCAGACGTGAATCAGAAGGTACCGTGTTCTATTCTCCGACATTGATGACCTTGGCTGAAAAGAAAAACGCAAACCTTCTGATGTGTCGTGGTGACGTCTACCCGCAAGAAGAACAAGTAAATTCGTCAGACCCACTCCACGCAGCAACCAAAGTCGTCAGACTCAATTGATGCAGCAAAAACTCGTCAGATTCACTTGACGCAGAAAAAACTCGTCAGACTAACTTGACACAGCAAAAAGCCGTCAAACTCACTTGACGCAACACTAACAACTCACACGCTCGCCATAACAACAAATATCTCGCTCGTTCGCTTATCCATCCGACTCACTGCTGAAGGAGTACTGTGGCGGTATCTAAATAAGCCAGAAACAGCCTCCGGACAGGAGTGATCACTTTTGTCTAGTGTCCATATGTAGGGATTCTAATCTCTGGCAAGTGCACGGCGGCTGTTCAATAAAATCCATAGTTCCCAGAAATTGCAATCATAAGACGTGATATAACAGAATTTTAACACTTATTATGTATACATATGTTTCCATGCATATAAATCCGCTTTTAACTAATGATCATATGAATCTAAGTGGTATTGTAATAGCGAATGCTTAGCTAAATGTCTAGTATTTGGTAATAAAGTGTAAAGAAAAAAAATGTTTTATTTGCATTTTTATAAAAAAAGGGGGGGGGGCGCTCCAAAAAACTTTTATGATTTTCATTGCTTCTAGATAAGAAGCTGCAGGGGAAATAAATATTGATACTGGATGATTTTATTCGTTTGAATAATACAGTTAATTATATTCTGAAAAACTAAATGCCGGTTTATTGTCGTTACTGTTTTTGACAAAATTGGTGTTTGAGCGGTAGAGGATATATGGGAATATTCCATTTACATCAAACGGATGCCATTAGTACGTGGTAAGAGTATATCGTCTTTTTTACATAAGCAAGAAGCATAAACACAAATACAAGTTATTATTTAGGGTTTAATGAATTTTAGTCTCTTTTGATAGTCAGATAAGTCAGATCAGTTTGATGTTATGTGTTGACACATGAAATGTAATAAAAGCCACATAATGTGTGTGTGTGTGTGTGTGTGTGTGTGTGTGTGTGTGTGTGTGTGTGTGTGTGTGGTGTGTGTGTGTGTGTGTGTGTGTGTGTGTGTGTGTGTGTGTGTGGTGTGTGTGTGTGTGTGTGTGTGTGTGTGTGTGGTGTGTGTGTGTGTGTGTGTGTGTGTGTGTGTGTGTGTGTGTGTGTGTGTGTGTGGAAATAAAATTTCTGTTAATTCAGAATGTCTGTAATATTGAGTGTCACATTAAAATAAGATTTTTACTTCATTAAGTTACATAACTGTCACGTAATATATTGACAAAAAAAACCATTTTTATAGATAAATTTTTCAATATTGATAAATTCTTAAGAGTTTCAATTAAGAAAGTTAAACACATCACTCAAAAAATTAAAATTAAACTTTTTATTACAGTCATTTTATAATACTACAATTTTTTTTCAAAAATATTGTTAATTCTTCTAAAACAAAAAATAAACTAAAAATCGATGTCTTACTCTTACTTATAAATTATAGAAATAAATTATAAATTTGTGAACTGTTAGCAGCAACTATTCAATTAGCATAATTTTAAAAAAAATTCTTTGAAAAAATAATTGCATATCTTAGATTGTTTCTAAATTGTTTCCTGTTTGAAATGGAAACTAAAATCTACAAAATATTATACTATGAATTTTACCTCCTAAGCACTGCAACTCCTCGTAAAATATAACTTAAATTAAAAAGACTATTCAATTAAAAAAACAGAAGCGTGTAACCTAGCAAAGAAAGCATTGTTTACTTTTGAATCGTGAAATATTTCATCTGAAAATATTCCGCTCGATTTAACATTTTGCGCATGCGTGTCAAAATTAAATAATTTAGCTATTAAGGAAATGTGTCAACATTTTCTCTCGAAATTAATCAGAGTTTGACCAGACTATTACTATTGTTAGCTCATTATTTTTTATAATCTTTTTAACAAATAATGCTGAAAAATACATCTTAAGAAATTACAATTATTTCAATCTAAACCATTAACCAAACATTGATTTATTTTTTTAACTTTGGAATGGAATTGCTTATTTTAATGTAAACTGGAAGTGATATTAGAAATAACTGTTTAAAAGATGTTTGTAAGAAAGAGTGAGTGCTTTTAACTATATTCCCCATATCATATTCATTCCCCCTTTCTTCTCTGTTTATATTCTAGAAACAGTTAATGTAATAAATTACTAATAAAGAAATGTAATGAATTTATTTAATATAAAGTAAAGCAGTGTTCCCAATCGCTTCATCTAGATTATGAATTGTTCTCTTTCGAAACACTAGGATACTAATTGGTCTGGAAAAGGAACTCATCATATATGTATCCATAATGCCTTCTAGTAACTGTTCAGTCAGATATCAGGAGCTACGAGTGAAATAATACACCAAGTGTATAAGCTGGTTTAAATCTGCTCATGGAGCTAGTTTTGGCTGCTTTTTTTTCACTGAAGTTATGAAATCCTTTGAAAGTCTACTTAAGGCTTCAAGGATGGGGTCCATCATATTACATTTGTAAGTATCATGTATCAGGGGCACAGTACTATACAGTAAAAAAAACGTGAGTATAAATACTGAGACGTCCTTGAAGACGAAACCTTTTGGCATAACATGATGTGATGCTTGTTTTACATGAAATGAAATGGTCATTTCTAACAGCTGCTTAAGAAATGTCGGAACTTTGTCTGCAACTAAGTTGCTGGGCAAATAAATTGCTTCGTCCTCGTCTAGACCAGATCTGAAATCAAAGCTTAAAACTCGTCTCGGTGAACTGATTGCACTCCAAGAAACGTAGGTCGGTGGGGCCATTATGCCAACTGTCCCTCACAGTGTCACACTGCCAAGTATGTTTGCAGTGGTGTAAAGTCCATTCGACCTAGATGTCAGCGTCTCAAATGGACCCTAGCGACTTTTCAGCAAGGAAAGGTGCTTCAATTTGAGCTCCGATGATCATTGAAGACGTGTCTGGAGACGTCAAAAACTGTGATGGAACACTCGCCTGACTATCAGCTATAAAATCCTACTAAAGTTGTGTGGAATGCCTTTCATTTGATATCTGAACCCGTTTAGTTGGGATATGAGACACTATTCAACAAGGGGATACATTGATGAGATTCTTGCATAGAAATGTTTCTCTTCCTTTCATAGACCCTTAGGCTGACATATCAACATGGCAAGCATGGCATTCTACTGCTTGTCTTCGTATTTCTCCTTACTCTCCTGGCCGGTGTTATCGCCAGATTTCTCTTTCATCAGAGCACCTTTGAGCTCTGATAATTAGATATTTATGATGTGATTTTAAAACCTATTATAACCTACGCCTGCTCAATATAGGGTTTAACAATTTAAGTCCATACACATGTCTTATAAAAAGTTCAAAATAAACTCCTAAGGCAAATCCTTTGTGTCAGATGGCTCATGAAAAACAAAGACTTATGACAGCCATAAAATTTTTAAAAAGTAGTCAATTCGTGGAAAAAATCTCCAAGAAATTCTTTAAAAATACAGATAATTCTGATAATCCTCTATCCCATCCCAGATACTCATTGACTTAGAAATATTTTATTAATTAACTCATTAAAATAAACTCACTTTTTTTCATTCTGTAATGCATCTTCCAATCAGGCTTCTTTCTTTCGACGCAAGGCTAGATGAACTTCCGCCTTTCAATAATGCTATAATACCCACTCTAGGAATGTAACTCGCTCATTTAAGCTAACAACCAATGGGAGCACTCTCTCTCGCCTATAGTGAGAGAAGGACACTCGCCCTGAAATACATTTAACTTCTTGCCGTGGTACGATTTTTTTTTAACATTTATAAACCCTGTGCACCACGCAATGTATAACACGGGGGCATACAACACAGACAGAAGAAAGGATTACAACACAAACATCCATGCCTTCTCCGGGATTCGAACCCAGTCCCTACGGCACCGCAGTCAGCTTCACTGACCACTATACCGAATGGGCGGCTCCGTGGTACGGTTGTCATCTATTGAACAGGCATCCAAGCCCTCTCCGGCAACCAAGCAATCCCACTGGACCAAATATAATATCATTTAACTTGCTACACTCTTGCTATATTCACATATATTCTTAAATATTTTTAACATAATAATTTTAATGTAGTCTATCTGTTTTAATTTTTAAAAATATTTTTTATGAATTTAAAAATCTGAGAAAAAAATAACATCCTAGTTTTTCAATTTCATTTATGACAAATTAAGAATTCATTTTGTTATCTTACTGGTCCTGGTAGGATATTAAGACCCGAACGGGACAAGTGCTTCACGCGTACCATCAGATACGATAAGCAAACTTTTCAGACCATTTCTGGGGAATTGCTTTGATCTAACTCACCAGTTGAAACGTGAGTGACAAGCAATACTGAAAGAGGACCCCCACCAACTCTACGAGTCAAGCCCTGTCAAATAACAATTTGGATCCAAAACAGAAACAGGCCAATGCATTATTGATTCTTTCCTGCTCTTGTAGCGGTATTTCTTGAATAAAACATTCAATTTCAATAATACTGTTTCGTTTTCAATAAATGTACGTCATGTTTTCGCCCCATTTAGATAACTCCTTTTTAGTGCGTCCTTTTTTATGTTACAGTGTGTTTGTCGAAAGTGAGTTACACCAGAATATATTGATAAGAGTTCTAGATCTTACATTGAATATTTTTGACGGGTTGAGGTTTTGCGTTAAGAAATGTAAAACTTCAAAGCCTTTCAAAGTGATTTGGTGAAAAGCTGTGCTCACTGAACCATCACAGCTAACTGTTATTTGTAGATAGTATCCTTATCTGTAGCTAACTCTTGTTTGAATTTCTAAATTGCATGTTTCGACCAAATTATTAGGAGTAAAGCTTGCTTACCCTAAACACATATAAACGACAGTGTGTGTAATATTCAGAAAGTGTATTTTAGTTCTTTCAAAAATATTCATATTAATAAATAAACAAAATACATAAGTTTATATGTCAAATACGAGGGTCACTCTGAAACTTTTGAGGTACTCCTATGTTTTTTAAAATTACACTTACAAAATTTTAGGAGAGTTCAAAGCAGACTGCTCCAGCATCAGTGCACTTTTGTGTAGACGAATTTTCCTCTGATTAAATGCCTCAAACTATTCATTTCTTGGAATTGATGAAAAAATGCATAATCTCTTCTTCTGAATGAAAACGACGTCCTCCTAAGTTCTTTTTTAGATTTAAAAAAATAACCAAAATTCTCACATAGAGAGATCCAGAGAATAAGGTGGATGTTCTATCACTTTAATTTGTTTTTGTTTAAGAAACTCAGCTGTTAATCCGGTTGTATGAGAAGATGCCTTGTCATGGCGAAGCATTAGTCCCCTAACATTAACTTCCTGGAGAATTTCTGGAAGACATTTAGTGGTATCCAGCTTTCTGTTACTGTCTTCTGTCCTTCCAACTTCCTGACTTTGACCAATCCCGTACTTCTGAAGAAAAGGGTATACATTACTTTTTTCATCGTTCATTGTCTTTTCACCATTGTAGGTGTGGGATCATCTTCAAAGATCCATACTTTGCTTTCATGACGTTTTGGAAAGTCAAAAAACGGTATGTACGTTTCATCACCCGTTACACTTTTAGAAATGATGCAGTGACCCCCATCATTTAGCAATTTAAGGGTTTTATTTACTGATTCTGACACGCTCCTCTTTTTGGTGTTCAGTTAGATTATGGGGAACCCAACGGCAAACTACTTTTTTCATGTGTAATTCTTCATGAATAATTTTGCATATGGCAGCGGATCCAGTGTTAAGTTCTTTCTATATCATTTGGCAGGTACAGCTATAATCAGCCATTAACATTTTTCGTATGGTAGACACATTATCCGGGATTACTGCCGACCTCGGCTTTCCCGTGTGTTCTTCATCCTGAAGAGAACTGTGACGACTGAAAAATTCTTTAAACCATCTGAATACAGTAGCACGACATGGAGATTCATCACCAAATGCTAATTGCAGCCGTTGAAAGCATAATACCGCCCACACTGGCTTGCGTATGACCTACTGTACATTGAGGGAACAACTGTTAACCTGGAAGACGGCGTATCCTGACACGGCCATTGGCGTGAGGAATGACAAACCGTGATTCATCTGACCAGGCAACTCTCTCTCACTGATCCATGGACCAGTCGTGATGTTCCCGGGTCCAGCGCAGACACAGTTGGTCAGCAAAGGCACACGAGTGGAATGTTTGCTGCGTAGCCCCATATCACAGGGCCCAATAAACAATGTGATCCGATACTATTCAACTTGGCCCTGCATTGTATCGGACTGTCAGCTGAGCCACTGTCTGGCTCCGGTTTTGCTTCACCATGCGGGACAGTCTTCGACGACCTTTTTCTTTGACAGCGTGTGGACGTCCAACACAATGTCGTCTACTGCTGGTTTCCCCGTCATTCATCCACTTTGCATAAGTACTAACAATTGTAGATCGCGAATAACCCACCAGTCGAGCAGTTTCGGAAATACTTGTTCCGAGCCTTCGAGCCATTACAATCTGCCCTCTATCAAAGTCGCTTAGATACTCGGCCTTTCCCATCACACACAGAAATAAGTGAAAGAATGATTCTTCAGACTCTCCAGCAGCAGTTAAATACCACTTCCACCTGATCATGTGCTTTTCACGTCATCCAGGTTTGTTCAATGCAAAATGTAGGGGTGGTCATAATGTTTTGGCTCTTGAGTGTATAAAAATAAACCTTAACAAATTTATATGTCATTTTGGTATCTTAACACGTACCCTTTGCAAAAACTAACATTTTCAAAAAAAATAGCATAGAATGTAGTAAAGATGAAAATTACTCATCAGAAATTTTATGAAAGTATTTAAATACGTTTTAAGAAACGAAATGAATTCCTAGTTATTATTCAAGATGAAAATTTTATCTCAATATTATCAAAGTAACCAATTGTGTATTTGGATAATTTGACGCTAGAAATTTACAAAGATCGTTCAGAAAGGGACACTGATTTCACGTCAAAATTTTCTAATCGTGATTGAATAATATATGACCCTAATTTCCCAAACTGACCTAATGCGCTTTATGGAAATTTCAAGGTCTAATTACATTTAACGTACCGGGGAACTCGTTATTCATCAAAGCATTGATAAAATCAAATTAGTAAAGTAGGAAATCATTGGTAGGCGATCGATAAAAATTGGAATTTAATGGTAAAATAGCTTGATAAAAATTAATGGCAGTTGCTAATTAACGGCTACATGCTATTTATTAAATGAATTCAAAATTGGCATCAAATTTTTATTTTTATGCTCTAGTTGTAAATTTAGGCAAAATTTTAAATTTGATAGTTCAGAAAAGATGGTGTCTTTTTAAATCAAGTACATTTTGTTTATTATTGACAAATATAAAAAAGTTTCTTTAGAAAGCAAAAGTTGGCAACAGCGATGTGCATGCTCTGATTGGGCGGAAACACAGGATTGTATTTATCATAGAATGTATTTACAAGGTGCGACACAAGGAAACGAGACTGTATCTTGAAAAAAGAGAGGAGTTTACAACAACTATTTTAGTGACGTCATACCACTCACTTTCTCTATCCATGCGGCCAGTTTCGCCATAAACGATCACGCCAGTTGGAAGTACTTCGTCATTGAGTGGACACGTGCAACTGCATTCTGTCGGAGAAATGTCGAATCAACATCAAGTTTCTTGTGAAGAAATCAGCCACGAAACCATTTCAAATATTAACCGAGGTTTATGGAGATGAAATTTTGTCTAGTTCACACGTGTTTGAGGGGTGTAAAAGGTTTTCAGAGGAAAAGGTCAGCGCGGAAGATGATGAACCTGCTGGGCGCTTAAGGTAAGCCATTACAGACCAAAACATTGCCAAAATTCGTGATGTGAGTGGATTCCCACACACATCAGTGATCAGACTGTTAATCCACACTACTATATTGAAGTAATTAAAAGATTTCGTGGAAAAAAGGGGCAAAAGGTCAGAATTCTGGAGGGAGGGATGGCTGTTGCACCAAGACAACACACCCGCTTACACGGCCCCATTTGTTAAGCATTTTCTGACCAGGAAAAACATTACTGTGATGGGGTATCCTCCTTATTCATCTGATTTGGCCTTTTTTTGTATTTCCTACAGTTAAATCTTGCTGGAAGGGAACCCATTTTCCCTCAATTGTGAAGAGGTTTAATCAGAAACGGAATCTTCTGAAGTGCCTTCCAAAAACTTCGTTCCAGAACTGTTACCAGCAATGGCAGCACCGAATGCAGAACTGTGTGAATGCTGAAGGGAACTATTTTGAAGGTTATACTGTCACGGAGAACTGATTCTGTAAGTACAATGTTTTATTAGACCAGTCTCGTATCATTAATTATGACATCGAACATGATAATATTGATATAAAATACTAGTTGCCAAAATTTTATCCTTAAAATTATGCAGTTGGGAATAAAATACAATTGATTAAAACAAGCTAAAGCTATTAAAAACTTAACTGTTAGATTAAAAATGTAGTAGAACAAAACAATTTAGGAGTCCAATACATGATAAAACGGATAAAAAGTGGGATTAGAAATGGTTTGGAATGGAAAAGGGGATAAAATTAAATGAAAAGGAAAGTTACAAATAAAATTAATTCACAAAATTCAAACAACTTAAATTCAAAAAATTCAAAATTCAGATTTTTTTGGAGATATAAACTGATAGTCGTTGTTAAAATTGTCCCAATAAAAATAGGAAAATGCTTATAAAAATAAAAAAATAATAAGTCGAACTGGACAATCTCATTGCAACCCAGCAATTTTGTAGAACTGAATTCACTTACGTCTGTAAGCCTCATGTTATGCAATGTGGAGTATGAGGAGTTTTGCAAATAAATTTATTTTAAAAAAATGTGAAAATAGATACATATTTTTTAAAAATCAAGTGATGAAGGAAATTTTCGTCCAAATAATGGAAAAGCACAGTGCTGTATTAAAGAAATTAAATTGATAAATTTGGCCATTATATCTTGTTGGTAACTAGAAATAATGAAAATGGATTGGATAACGGATATTTTTAAGAAAATGAGTTTTTTTCTTAAAATTAAATGAGTAACGTAAAAGGTTGTGATAGGAAAACTGAAGTGGGAAAAATGAACAGATGTTGGTAAGACAGAGTTAGTAAAAAATATTTTTATTAGTCATTTATTTATTTCTGATAAATGAGAATCCTTTTTTTTCCCGCAAAATTAATAGAACAGAGTAGTCGTTCATGTAATTGATTTTCTAAAAATCAAAAATCCTAATCAAATCGAATTTTGATCAGCAGCTCTTCATCTATTCAGCAGCTATGGAGCAAACCACCTAAATATAACCAATCCTTTACTTAAGAGAACTTACAAAAAAAAGGTACTTACATACTATCGCAACAATGCCAACTTCAAGATATTTCGCATGTGTCGTAAGCGCTGAATTAGCAAGCATGAGCTTTTTTTCGTGTAATGTCGCCATTACGGTTGCGATAATACATAAACACCTAAAAAAGTGAATGGGAGAAGAAAACCAATAAATACACAGAGATGTAATAGATAATTATCTGTCACACACACACATCACAGAATGAAATACAAGAAGAACGTCAGAAAGAAACTTATAAGGGAAAAGAGTACGCATTTAAGAAGAAACTTTGTTTTGTTTTGATTCTTGCGGAGTTTAAAACTTAGTTCAAACTTTCATGTACACAGGCATAATGTGTGCTTCTCTTGGTCAATCGTTCATTTTATGTAAATTACCTTAACAAAAAACAAATTAAACTAATATGTTGTTGATTTTTTCTAGAAACAACAAACCGTAGTTGGATATAAAAAGTTTAAACAGCAAAAGAACTTCTTGTTTTTCTCTCAACCAGAGGCAACATGTAAGATCTAGCATAGTGATGCTCATCTATTTGCTGAAACATCAATGTGCTTCATCAAGAATTGATATTTACAATGGTTTAACTGGGTAAAAACCACTGTTGCTCGATAGCACATGTTAAAATGTTCGAGAAAATTCCTTTTCAACCAGGATTTTAGCAAAAATATCGGTATCGAATTTACAAGAAATTCTGACGTGATGGGAAAAAATGGTAATCATTTTCGAAATCAGCCAACCAAATTACATAAAAATCCCCAAAAATTTCTTTCATATTTTTCAAATCTTCAATTTCGCAGGCCTGTGTAACTTATGTCATTATAGCATATGCAGTATTGTTATTTTTAGCAGCATTTTTTTAAAATTTTCTTTAATTATTTGTAAAACCCTTAGCTTTTTCCTTTCTCAAAGTAATTTAAGTATCTCGTATTTCTTTTCTGTTACTAACTGGTATTGTTTTCCATTACTGTCTGAAAATACAACCTTCATTACTTAAATCCTTATAGAAAAAGGCATTATAAGAGGAAAGTACATTTTATTAGAAGGAAAGAAAGTTAAAGAAAGGGCGGTTGCCTTGGAGACTCAAATAAACAAAGAAAGAATAATCTCCTCAAATGGATGGAAAAGTTTGTTAAGCACTTCATTTTTTGCCATAAACGTATTTGAAAAGCTCTTCCAGACAAATTTGTTGCTTTTTTTAATGGCAAATAGCTTAAGCTTTTTTTTTAAATTGATTCTTTCCAAAAGAAATATCTAGTTGATTTTTGTTGCCATTGTTATTTATTGTTTAAATGCTTAATGAGATTCGAACACTTTTAAGCTTCGAGGAAAAATTCAATATATAAAAACATGTAAGATACTTTTCTTTTCTTTGTTCTCTCTGAAATGAAATTGATCTTTTTAATAATTTTATGAAATATAGATTGGATTTTTTTCTTTGAACAGATTTTACTTATGTTTAATAACATAAATGTGATATGTCATAATCTTAATTAATTTTCCAAAGAAATATTATGAAAGAATTCATTTTAATAATGGATCTTGGCAATATGGAAAAAGTAGATTACAGCAGGGGTGGGCAAATAACTGGAAGCAAAGAGTTTTTTTTCCGCCCATCATGACAGTCAGAAATCCAAATATAGAGAAAATGTTTTCTATATTTTGGTCAACATATATTTGTGGGCACATTTTTTTTCTTGCATGAAGATCAACAAGATTAAATATAATTGCAAGTTGGTTGACATAAATTTGCAGGGTATGATGAAGAAAATTTCAACAATCTCACTCCGATTTTAAAAAAACTGTTGAAAAGTATGATAGGGTATATTTGTCTCATAAAAATTATTCTAAATTTAAGTGTGCAGACAACAATCTCACTCCCGATTTCAAAAAAACTGTTGAAAAGTATGATAGGGTATATTTGTCTCATAAAAATTATTCTAAATTTAAATGTGCAGACAACAATCTCACTCCCGATTTAAAAAAACTGTTGAAAAGTATGATAGGGTACATTTGTCTCATTAAAATTATTCTAAATTTAAATGTGCAGACAACAATTGATGATATGAAATTATCACAATAAATAAATCGAATAAAACTTCCATTGTTTTATTCTGAAGTGATCATTTTAGTCCAGCGGTAAGTTACGTGCTTATGGAACGAAAGGTAGCGAGATCGAATCTCCTTTATTGGTGACCTAGACGCTGAACAAAGAAAAAGCAAACCTTCAAATTGGCCTTCGTGGCGCCATCTACCCGCCACAAATGCAACCAACAAGCCGTCAGAACCAAATGACCCAACAGCAACAACTCCCACACTCGCCATAACAACGATATCGTTCGTTCGCCACTGGTAGGGGAGTGTGTGGCGGTGGTATCTACATAAGCCAATAACAGCCTCCGGACTGAAGTGATCATTTTAGCCCAGCGATAAGTTACGTGCTTACAGAACGAAAGGTACAAAGATCAAATCTCATTCAGGCACATCTATTCCTTTCCTTAAATGCAAAATTAGTTATTACTGCAGTCATTTTAAAAAGGTGCTGTCCCCCGGTATCCTCCACTCCCACAATGGGACCCTCGAACCAAAACAATTGCTTACCCTGGGATTAGATAAATCCCTTATTTTAATTGTTCATTCTCCTATTTGTTCAGACATTAGCTAATGGGTTACGTATGTGGAGCTCCCTTCTGATGATGGAGTTTCCTTCGATATGAAATAAGAGAAGTGACTAAGCGATAAATTCAACCTTAAAATTTCATGGTGGAGAAGCTCGAAGGGTTTAACTTTAATTTAGACGTCCCCTCTGCCAAAGGTACGTGAAGAAATTGTAACTAACGTTGTGGGAAAAAAATTAAAAAATAACATGCGAATTTAGTCTGTTCGCATGCTTATTCGTCTTGCATTCTTGTTGATTTGTTTCAAATGTGTGGTGTCACTTTTACTATAAAAAAGAAGTAGATTTTAAGAGACTTCCGACAGTTTCTGGGTACATATTCAGTTTATATTGTTTGCGAATGGCACAAAATTTGATGCTGCTTGAACTATTAAATGCTTATCTAATGAAGAAAGTGCAAACGAACTCCCTGGACACTTAATTGTTTCCCAAGTTGTCTTATTCTGAAAAAAAATTCCAACTACGTTTTATGAGGTACCCAATTTTACGCGCGATACCTCTAACTTCATTTCCTGTTTCATTATAAGCTTCAATTAAACGCTTTTAGCGTATTAATAATTCTAAGCCACGAGGCAAAGTAGTTGAAAAATTTTGAAATACCCTACATTTACACTGCATGCATTTTAACGAGAAACGTTGCCCTGCATATTTATTTGCAGCAAAGCGAGGGCTTATTTTACAATTACTATGGTGCATGGGCACAACCGGATTTTTTTAACATAACACATCACTCAATAAGTCCCGGGCCTAACTAATAAAACAACAACTATTCTGCAAAATTGAACTTTATTTATCAAGATACTCCCCTTCAAGAGTGACACATGCACCCCAGCGCTCTTCTAATTTTTTAGTACCATTTTCGTAGAACGATTTGTCTTTGCTCTCAAAATAGGCTTCTACTACGGCAGTCACTTCTTCATTTGAACCAAACCTCTTTTCCTGCAGCATTCTTTTAAGATCTGAAAACAGCCAGTAATCACTGATGGATAGATCTGGACTGTACGGTGGGTGGGAAAATAATTTGAAGCGCAATTCGTTCAATTTGACCATCGTTTTCGTGGACTTGTGGCACGGAGCATTGTCTTGGTGAAATAATACTTTTTCTTTAGCATTTAAGGACTTTTTCTTCTTTATTTTTTCATTCAGTTGATCCAATAACGCCATGTAATATTCACTATTAATTGTTTTGCCTTTCTCAAGGTGGTCAATAAGCAAAGTTCCATGCACATCCCAAAATGTGGATGGCATAACCTTGCTAGCTGACGTTTGAGTTTTTGGTCGCTTTGGACGCCTTTCACTGGCTCCTGTCCACTCAGCTGACTATCTTTTGGATTCAGGCGTGTAGCAAAGAATCCATGTTTCATCCATTGTCACATATCTACGTAAAAATCCTGTTTTTTTTACTTAAACAATTCCAAACAATATTCTGAATCGTCAATGCGTTGTTGTGTTTGATCGACAGTGAGCAAACGCGTCACCCACTTTAAAAACAGCTTTCTCATTGACAAATGATCATGCAAAATAGCAAATGCACTGCCTTTTGATGCCTTTAAATTCTCTGCTAGCTCACGCAACTTCAATTTACGATCGGCTGAAACGATTTCATGCACTTTTTTGATAATTTCTGGAACAACTGCAGAATTTGGGCGACTTAAACACTCTACGTCCTTTGTGTCTGTACGACCACGTTTTAAATCAGCATACCATCTCTTAACAGTTGTTTACGATAGAGCAGAGTCTGGATAACATTTATCAAGCCATTGTTTTGCTTTGACAATGTTTTTCCCCATCAGAAAGCAATGTTTGATTAGCACGCGAAATTCTTTTTCTTCTATGGTTTTCTAACTGTTGCCACCAAAAACCACTGTAACTTTATAACTAAACAAGATATTCTCTCGAAATTTTGATACGTGCCGTTTCAAAGTTAGTACTACTAAGTTAGGCTTATAAAAGTTAGAAGGTAGCGATAGTTATATGTTAGGCCGGGACTTATTGAGTGATGTGTTATCTTCCCATTCTACGTAGTGATTCTTTTAACAAATGTAAATCATAACTTTTTTATTTTAACTTAAAAATTTTAGGTTTAAGCTTCTTTAGGTTTTAGATTTTTTTTTTCTTTAGACTTCAACTCTCTACTTATATCGGCTCAAACAACAATTACCCGATGCTTGAATCTAATATTAGAGAACGTCTTCTGATAAACAGAACGGGTGTAAAAGCAGCCATTGAAATTTGAGAAAACCGCCTTAAAAAGTGATGTCATCTTTCTCTAAATGCATGTTGCCTTGCTTAAACAAGACGGGACCCCCCCCCCCTTCTTTTTTTAATAGAAGAAATGGAAAAAATAAAATGTATGTATTTTATTTTGAAAGATATGTTCACGGGTTTTTTTATTAATGTCACTCTTCAAAGCAGCACAAGCTCTATTAGCGAAAGATCTCTTAATCTTAAATCTTTAACAAACAGCTAGGATAGACCTAAGTTGGAGCACCATTATTCTATTTTTCACATCATTCAAATATAAAGATTTGTCCTAGACGCATTTAGAGGCATCTATTACTCCACACCACAGATTTTTAATGGAGTTATGACTCTATCCCACTACTTAATAGAAACGACTCCATCCATGAGTCGGTGACGTTGACCACTCAATAATAGTACATTCAATAATAGTACAAGATAGTGTTTTTGTTTTAACCAAATTATAGCTTTGGTGTCCTAATCAAGGCTTTAAGCATGATTTGATGATGCGTGTTTCATTTCATCCGGTGTTAAGAGAATTTCTGGTTCAGGAATTGGCATTACTTGCTCTTGAAATGATTTTACTTGAAAAAACAAGTAATATAAAAAAGAAATTAAGTCGATTCCTACTTAGATCAACAAAAAAAATTTATATAATTTAGTTACTTTTTATTAAATAAGTACAATTAATATAAATATGTATATACATATGACAGAATCACAACATAAATTGTCAATTTATTTTAGTAATTAAGTACCGCATTGTCATCCAAAACAATCGTTTATAAAATTTCAGTTTAACTGTTCAGCTTTGAAACGTGAGGAGTGAGTGCATATTAACGTCGCACTGTTTAACAACACGAGGGTTTTTGGCGACGGTTGGCGTAATTTTGAACCATCGTCAAGTGACACAGACGACACCTGAGCTGGCACCCCCTCCCCTAACTACCACACCAACGGGAGGACGTTTGAGCTCTCGACAGATTTAATGTGTATCGCTCCCCTACACGGCGGGTCTTTAGTGGTACTGGCATCGAACTCATGACACGCTAGTCCTGATCCGATGCCTAGACCACTTGGCTAGCGCAGCCTTTGAAATGTGAGGGAAAAAATCTCGTAAAGTTTTGACCCAAGTCATGTGGATGTATCTGTAATTCTTCAAATAATTAATTTCAGCCCATTTAAATTAATTAAAATTAAATTACCATATTGTTACCCAAAACAATAATGTACAGAGAATTTCAGCTCACGTGAAAGCTTTAAAATGTGTGAGAAAAAAAACCTTTTCAAATTTTTGAGAAAAGTCGCCAAAATGGTCGTTAAGTCACCAAAAATGATGCCAACTTGGCTGTATTTGTAGTTCCTTGAATAATTAGTTTTAATCAATTAATTTTTATTAATTATAACTAAATTATTGTATTGTCATCCAAAATAAGCGTGTATATAAAATTTCAGCTCAAATGAGTGCTTTAAAATGTATTTTATTAACGGTTGAAAATTTGAACAAGATAAATGTAGATATAGTGAACTAATTGTAGGAATTGAAAAATACAATTTTAATAAGTAAATTTTAATTGTAATTCAGATTTCTACTCACATTTAAAGTCAAGATTAACAGAAACACTAAAAAAAAATATTTATTTATTGATTAATTAAAAACTAGTATAAATAATAAGGATAACTCAGACTTCATCTGGAAAATTAAAATTTATTCAGAATATTAAATCTGACAGCATTAAGCTTTAAACTCGCAGATCACCCTGCCTGTGCTGTAACACACCAATGCTACACCACAGGTGTGTGTGTGTGTGTGTGTGTGTGTGTGTGTGTGTGTGTGTGTGTGTGTGTGTGTGTGTGTGTGTGTGTGTGTGTGTGTGTGTGTGTGTGTGTGTGTGTGTGTGTGTGTGTGTGTGTGTGTGTGTGTGTGTGTGTGTGTGTGTGTGTGTGTGTGTGTGTGTGTGTGTGTGTGTGTGTGTGCTTACCGAAACAAAAAGACCACTAATCTGTGCTGAAAAGATCTCTACATCAGAAGTAGAATAGGATCAAATGTCAATAAAAACTATGTACATGTGTCTATCAATTTTTAAAGAATAGTACCAAGGAAAAAGATATTTCTTCTTAGTTTAACTTTCTTCCGATAGTAATTCATTTTTTAATTATTCACGAATTCTTGGATTATTTAGGTCAAAGAATATTCGACTTTCCAAGAGTTTGAATTCTTCAAAACCATCAATTTAATTTGATTTTAATACGGAAATTTTGAAATATTTAACTTTTGACATTATTAAATTATGACCATAAGAATTTTGGTGCTGCCATCTATTGACTAACTTTTATAAGTTCTTTTTAAATCAATAATTTGAAGAATTTTTTAGGTATGATGCTGCCATCTATCAGTGTTGGGGGGATTTATTACAAATTAAATTAAAATGCACCTAACTTTTTTTCCCCTTTTTTTACACGGTAGATAAATTTTTTGGAAAAACATGGAAAAAAATGGTTGAGACATATTGAAAATTTGGGGTTATGTTCTACAATTTTAAGAAAATTGTGTGAAATGAAAAATTGTCTTAATATTTTCCAAAAAAAAAAAGCAAAAGAGTAATAATAAAATCCATGCTACATATTTATAAAACAAAAACAAATCCTTTTCATTAAAAAAATTAATGTACAGGGAATATCCACACTAATAAGTATAGTAAAAGTACATACAATATATAAAACTTCAAACTGAAATTAGGAATAAAACACTGCAAACTCATAGCTATTCACCGCTACGTGAAAACAAGCATGCATGGTTATTACAAACTGGATCATAAATACTATCATCAACAGATGTGTCACTTTTATGTGTGGTGCAACTATTGAAATGCAGAATTTCGTTCGCGTTATATTACCGTCTCAGTTGGTGTTTCCCCCCCCTCCCTCCCCTTCAAGTCGCAAATAAAATTTTTGATGTCCTGCTACACAAAATTATGCTCGAATTTTAGTGCGCACTCTGAGTCAGGATAATGATTAAAAAATGTTGTTCCATGCTTATAGTAAATTTCAATCCCTCACGAATTAAAACAGCTGCTATTAGATGAACCTCGCCTTCGACTTAGTGATTATTGACTTTTTCATGATCATAAACTGCCATAATTTCAATCAAATCGTCGGTATCCAAGGGACACGCATCTTAAAATTATTTTAAAATACGTGCTAGAACAAAAAAATCATGTAATTGTTTGTTTGTTTTTAATTCGTGTACCATGCTATTCCAAAATCGTGTAAAAAAGATGGTGTAAAAAATAGTTGGGTGGTGTGGTGTTTTTATTTTGTTTTTTTTTATTTTATTTATTTATTTTTCATTCGTTTTTTTGGTCTTTTGATTAATTATTATTATTTGATCCTTTTCCTTGCATTTCCTTCTGATTCTATACTTTTTTTTTTATTTTATTTATTTATTTTTCTCATTCCGTTGTTATTTTGGTCTTTTAGGATTCAAATTACTTATTAATTTGATACCTTTCCTTGCATTTTCAAAGCTTACTAGAATTCTACTACTTTTTTTTCTTCTCCTTAAACAATTAAACAAATTCTTCTAAAATATAATTCATATATTTATTAAAAAAAGAATAATATAAAAAGATCAACATTCGATTCTATAAATTTCAGTTATATTCAAATTTTAAGCTCTGAAAAATAATGAGCTCTCATTTGCAATATGTTTCATCGTACATTTAATATTATATGTTACATTTAATATTATATGTAATATTTGAATGTTTCTAATATTTTTTAAGAAATAAAAGAGAGTCAACTTTTTATGCAAAAAGAGTCAAGTGTTAAATATTTTACTCTACAAATTAATATTTAACTATGCTCTATTATTCTCTCTCTCTCTACTCTCTCTCTAATCAATGTAACTAATATAATAACCACTGTTCGGAGAAAATCAAGAAAAAAATATCTTACAAATGTTTCACTTTATGTAACTTTCACATAAATGTAAAATAAACAGAATTATGAAGAAAACATAATCTCAAAACTTTTACTGTAAATTGCAATGTTTAGAAAAGTAAATATTATGCCACAATATCTTCGGTGTATCATATGTTCCTTAGGCAAAATTACAATATATTCCTAGAGCATCTTCATCAACAATAAACAACATCCCTTCAAGATTCGATTATTAGACAATGAAGGTGTTGTACATGGTACCTTCATACATCCTTAAGAGAATATTCTTATACTCAACATAACTCAATATATATTATAATTGTATTATAAACAAAGCTACACTAATATTCACACTCATATATTTGGTCATTCTTACATCTAGTGAATTCAGTGGTAGAATGAAGACGATCTTTTTGTGTTTTATAAGGTTTTATTGCTGAACGACACGGATACGACACGAACACTAAACATATATGATTAAAACTTGGGTTGTATTATTAGGGCAACCGACCCTTCAATTACAGATTACAACTGTACCAATTGTAGTCATACCACTGCACTCCACAGCACTGTAAAAGAACAATCGACGGCATATCACCCTAACCGAACATAAATAACATTCTAGGTCGCACTAGCAGTTTCACCTGACAAAATAGAAAATCCGTTCTCTCCAAAGCAATAAATTATAATTGAAAAAGATAAATTGTTTACAGAGATATACACCAATAAACCTTAAATAATTCTCGAGAACAAAAAAACAGTGCATAGAAATATATATATATATATATATAAAAGCCTTAAAAAAATTCTTTGAAATTAAGGACATAATTACCTGTTATTGTTTCAAACGAGTAAAAAATAAGAGAAGAAATCTTCCATTTCAGCAAGTGAATTGCTTCGAAAAAGAGTCTAGTGATGGTGGGGATCACAAGTGTTTATTTCAACTACACTCAAGACTAAAATAAAATATCTTCTGTGTCTCTCTGTATCTACTAAAAACTTTTATTTTTCCTGTACCCTTTGGATAGCTGACACCGGACATCGTATGGGTGGAAGGAATGCCCGTTGTGACATCACTCCTAAAGGGGAAGAAAGTTACTAGTGAAAGATGTAGAAACATATAAGAGTTTATGATTTATAACATATACTCTGCCTCGAAACCCTCAAGTTTCAATTTTAAGGAAAACTGACATTAAATACGCAGAGTACAAGATAAGGAAATAAGATACATTAAATGAAATACTAAATTCCCACCCAATAATATTTCAGAGAATATATCCAGTTTTTTGTAACAGAAAAAAATATTTTCCAAATTCGATCAAAATGCCGCCCTTAAAATGACGCCCCTTTACCGCCCTGGGCAGGGGTCCGGTTTGTACGGCCCTACAGCCGCCCTTGTACGTCTCCACCATGAAGTTGGTAATCAAATAGGATTCAAATCCGGTATGATATATAACTTATTTTCAATTCTCTTATTTTCTTCCTTCACTTTTTTTCCTTTTTCTTCCTTACAATTATATGACAAAATAACATAACGAATTTGGGTAATACTCTCAACAATTCGAACACTCACTGTCATCTGCAGTCCTGTAATAAACAGGTTGGAGCTTATAAGTTTTAAATTGTGTTGTCTCTGCGCCCAACCACCATCCTGTAACATAGCCCCTTTGGTGACCATCTTTCTGCTACCCCTTCTTAACGTTTTCCGATTTCTCAGGCGAAAAGACACTTTTATAGTTTTTATTCCTTTAAGCGGACAATAGACCAACCACACCTGTTGTCAGCCGTTCATATCTTTCGTTTTACACGTGGCCTTGCTACACATGTAGTTCAGAAAGGATGATCCGCTATTGTGAAGAAGAAATGCGTAGGATTATGTATGAATATATTGAATGTATTTTTTTTAATACAGGACTATTAACATCTGAAAATATTTGTACTGTACAGTATGTAACTTTTTAAAAATACTTTAAAATAATTTTATACATATGTACAATTGTTGTTTTATTATATAGTTTCAAATTTAAATGCGTTAGAAAAAAATTTCTCCTAGTGTATTTTGGAAATTTTTTTCTACCCTCTTGATAAGTTGAACTCTTGATAATTTGATATTTTTCATTGGTCCCTCCAACTTCGAATTATCGAGAGTCCTCAGTATATGCTTTTTCTTTAACAAACAATTTGAATCTACACTCATGTCCATAAATTAAGGAAAATGAAGTTCAGGCAAAGAAAGAGACAGAAGCAAAACAAATTTGACTTATTTGTAAAGTCTATTTATTAAACAAAAGGTAAAGAGCAAAAAAGATGCTATATGTTTGACATAATTAATAAAAATTGCGGATTTTACTCCCTGGAGCAAATTTCAAAAAAGAACCTATTTACAAAAAACAGTATAACACGGTTAGTATGATGAGTTATACGGAGTATATCTTCCGGACGATGCAATACAGGAATTACAACGCCTACGATGCTGAGTATCAAATTATCAATCTGATCTTGGGGAATATTACACAACTCATCAAGCAATGCCCTCCGAAGTTCCGGTAGACAGGTGGGAGGGGGTTGACGGGCTGCAATTCGTCGGCCAAGCATATCCCACACATGCTCTATTGGATTCAAGTCCGGTGAGTATGCTGGCCAATCCATACGGGTGATATCCTCCGATTGAAGGCATTCGTCTACAATGTTTGCACGGTGAGGACGGGCGTTGTCATCCATAAACAGAAATTTAGCACCCATGGCGCCCCGAAACAAACGTACATGTTGTTCCAGAATGACATCCCGATAGATGTGGCCTGTCATCGTTACACTCTGAACATGCAGGTCAGTTCTGGAACCAAGAATAATTCCTCCCCAAACGAGCCATCCTGCACCACCGTAACGGTGTCGTTCAATGGTGTTCTCTTGGTGGTAACGGGTACCTGGCGCTCTCCATATGAAAGTCCGGCGAGAATCAGACTGCAAACTAAACCTGGACTCGTCGGAAAACATCACACAAGACCACTGTTGCGGTGTCCACAATGCATGCTCTCTACTCAGGTTAATCGCAGGCGACAGTGAGTTGTGGTAAAGGGAACACATCTGACAGGCGTACGAGCATATAGACCAATGTGCCCTAAGCGTCTGTACACGGTCTGCCTTGAAACTGTCGTACCGGTAGCTGAAGAGAGCTGACGAGATAGGTCTGATGCTGTGCTCCGTTGTTTCTTTTGACAGTAACTGCCAAATACCGGTCCTCATTCGGCGTTGTAATTCGGGGGTGACCTGTGCTGTAACATCTACTCACATTACCATCATCTTGGAATCGTTGCCAAAGCCTGGAGAGGACACTCTGGGCGATTCCAAGTTAATCGGATACTTCCAGCTGGGTACATCGACATTCCAGTCGTCCGATAAACGTAACCACGTAAAAAATCATCCAAATGCTTCCTTTGTGCCATAACTGTGCGGTTACTGCACTGAAAGGCTTTTAAAGCGCTTGTGAACAATTTTACTTCTTTACCACCATTCCTTATACTATCCTCGCCATCTGGTGGTTTCCTGTAATTTTCATATTCTTCTTCAAGATGTGCGTGATAATTCTACAGGTGAAATTTTTATTTTACAGATCAATTTCTGTGTGATTCTGAATTATCCTTAATTTATGGACATGAGTGTATTTGTAGAATTTATAAGAACGAAAATAGTTTGCTTTTTTCCATAGCAAAATATCTGCTATATTCTTAATATGGAAAACACCTGTAATGAAATCAAACTGAACTTCAAAGTCTGCCTGCAATATAGTGAAGAACCTCAAAGCGTAAAATACTGTCCATAATGTCATTCTTTTTTTATTGGAATGTATTTTACAAATGTGATGAGAGTCCTAATCGAATTTGAAATACTTCTAAAAAGGGAATTAAGCAAAATGAATTTAAATTGAATCCTTCGTTCTCATGATTTATTCCAAAAGTGTAATGATTTAATTGTTCCACGTAAAATTCTCTTTTTAATAACTAGTCCTAATTAAAAGAATTATAATGGATATAAGAAAAAAGTTCTACGGGGAGGAAGAAAAATTAGAAAAGTGAAATGTATAAAAAAAAAGTATAGGTATCATTAATTAATCTATAATTGAAAGAATTATCTAAACAACGAATGCTTTAATAACCTTTCATTCGTTTACAAAGTCAGTTTCGAATTTTGAAGACTTCTTGGACAAAAATGGCCTGAAACATTTTGTAAAACATTTTAAGATTTTTTTTTAAAACGTTACAATTTTTAAAAAAACGTAATTTTTATATTGAAAATAAAAAATGTCTCTTTCTTTTTCCTAAAGAGTCACAATATTGAATTCTGAAATTAAATTTTCAGAAGACAAATTAGTTCCTTTTGCTTTCTTAGATGGCGACACCATTCCTTTAGAAATTAAAGTTCCAAAGTAGGGAATAGTCTCTGTGTTGTTTCATAGATGGCAGCACTAAGCATTTTTAAATGAAGTTAGGAAATGGTTAGAATTGTAGTTATATTAGAGATATTAACTGAAAGAAGAAAAAAAAAAAACTTTCTTTTTTTACATTTTTTTTGTACAAACACACAACAAACAATAAAAAAAAAGCTCATTAAACTTTTACTGGTGTTTGGAAAATTTTGGGAATCAATAACTTTTCTGCTCTACATCAGGGATGGGCAATTGTTTTGGCTCTAAGACCACATAGTGGAAACAAAAGGTACCGGAGGGCCGCAACTTTTTAAAATAATTGCATTCATTAATTAACAATGCATACAAGAAAAAGTATATAAAAATTGTACCATATTAATCAATATATAAATATATTAATCAAAATATTGACGGTATTATTTAATTTATTTATTGAGCTAATTTCATATCATCTATAGCTACAAGCACATTTAATTTTATGATCAGTTTAATGAGACAGATGTATTCTATCCCACTTAGCTACAATTTTTTTTTTACTTGCAATATTTGTTTTTTTTTTCGAGCATTCGGCGCGTTGACCTGGCTATCATTTTTGAAAATACAAGACAAATGTTTGGCATCGCACAGAAAAAAAAAATCTCTGTTCAAGGCAGATTTTCTGACCGCAATTTTTCTTTGAGACCCACTATTTGTCCCTTCCTACATTACATTATAATTAAAGAAAAAATTAGTTACGTTGATTGAATTAACTTATTTTTTTCTTTTCGAATACAACTTTTCTTATTACCAACTTTTTTTTTATTTCTTATGATCTTATAAAAACAATTCACTTTAATTCGACACGGAATGCGTTATTTTACTTAGTATTGCTTCTATAATCAAATTCTGTCATTTACTTATTCTTGTCTTGAATTATGGAATAATTCTAAGTAAGCTTTTTTGAAACGTTATATATTGACGGGGGGGGGGGGAATCCCAACACCAAGAAAAAATTATTGTAGAATAATCAAATTTGGACAAAGCAGTTGTCTTCTTAATATGTTTAATTGATTAAATTTTCAAGATACAGGTTAATTTAAGTTCAAGAAAATGCATTTCAAACGTAAAATGCTTGAACATTAATATAGCCGGTGTAACCACCAGAATTTTGAATGGAAGAGTGCATGCATTATGTCAAATAGGCGCCGAATATCACTTTGTGGTATGGAGTTCCATGCTTGTTTTACTTGTTGTGTCAATACTGGGACGTTAAGTGCTGGCTATAAATGATGCTGGAGGTGCCTTCCAATGATATCTCATAGGTGCTTAATTGGGGATAGATGTGGTGATCTCGCAGGCCAAGATAACCTGTCAACACTCTGTAAAGTGCGTTGTGTTACAACAGATGTGTGAAGGTGAGCGTTATCCTGTCAGAAAACTCCCCTTTGAATGATGTTCATGAATGCAGTTCTATAAGTTGAATTACCAGACTGACGTACAAATTTACAGTCGTGTGTTTGGGATAACCACGAGAGTGCGCCTGCTGTCAAAGGAAATTTCTCTCCACACCATGACTCCAGATGTAGATTTAGTGTGTTTAGGCCTCAGACTGGTTTCAAGCATTTCCCTGGCCTTCTTCTAGCCAACACAAGGCCATCACTGGCACGAAGGCAGAACCTGCTTTCATAAGAAAACACAACAGTTATCCACTCCATCCTCCAATAAGTTGTGGATTAACTCCACTCAAGTCGTAAATTGTAATGTTTTGGATTCAGTGGAATACACACTATAGGGCTCCTGGCTCAGAGCTGTCCTTGAAGTAACCGATTTCTAACAGCTCGTTGTGTCACTGCGGTACCAAGTGCAGCTCGAATTTCTGCCGAAGAAGCAGTACGATGAGCTACAGCCGTACGCCGAATACGGCGGTTTTCCCTCTCTGTAATGCCACGTAGCCGCCCAGAATCTGGTCTGCTTGAGGCCGTATCATCCCTTGACCACTGCTCCCAACAATCATGCAAAGTGAATACATTCCGGACAAGTGTTTCTGCAATATCGCAGAAAGAAAATCCATCTTCTCGTAGCCCTATTGCACGGCCTCGTTAAGACTCTGTGAACTGTCGATAATGGCTTATTTGTCTTCTTAAAGGCATTCTTGGCTAACATCAACTCAATGCGTCAAATTTCACAGACAAATAACCCTCACGAACTTTACAGCACGCATTTAAAGCAACCCTGATTTGAGCAAGTTCTGAGTGACTATTTTAGCACCACATTTAAGCTCGAAGCACAAAATTTGAATCGATGTCATCTTTCAGATGAATAAACAAGACTACGAAATTTCGTTTATATAACATAAGTCTTTCTTTGTGTTGGGATTTTTTTCCGTCAGTGTATTTTTTCTTGAAATAATGTGACCAAAAAAAATTATTTTTATACTTAATTCAAAATTTATTTTGTTCTTAAGAACAATTTTTCGATTTAGGTATAAATAATACATGGGGATTTATATGTAACTTTTTTACTTACAACAATATTTAGAAAATAGCAGGTTGGGTAGCGTGGTTTGTTTGTCGCTGGCCTTCTGCTCCCTAGGTTGCGGGTTCGACCCCGAACCAAGTCGGTGGATTTTCAAGATGCAGAAAATCGATAGCAGCCGTGTGGTATGATTATACGGCATGTAAAAAAACATAGAGTGTCTGTTTTGCTTGGGTGCTCTTGGCAAATTTAAATCCTAGTACAGGTTCGCATCGTCAATGCTCAGGGGCCTACCTCTAGGGAGGAAACTGGGTGTCAAACTACATCTGGTGATTGGTATCCGCCTATAAGGTGCCGCACTGAAAAGAGATACCAGCTTTCGGGAATGTACTAGGTCTGCAATGGTAAACACCAATCCACAGCCCATTAGAAATATAAAAAAAAAAGATTTAGAAAATTTCAACTTCTCATTAATAAAAAAAAATGGGACAGTATTGTGTCACTGCTGAATTTTACATATATTCCTTTCAAGATCTAGGATTTTCAAATTCATATGGAATAAATAATTATAAAAAATATACCTACGGCATTAAATATAACTATGCCTTAGGTAATAATTATATTTATTCTTTATTATTCTTTAACTGGTAAGTTCCCG
>BMAO01018512.1:0-28038 GCA_019973975.1 Trichonephila clavata | reverse complement strand
ATAATTGCATTGTGTGCAAGTTTGGATAAAGGTGCCGACCTTTCTTACCGTCTTAAGAGCGTATTACACGTGCATTTTTCATGGAACCCCATTTTTGCCCAACTTTTCAATTCAATCTGAGAGGGAAGGATTGTAGAAAGTAAAACGACATGCTCTGGCGTCAGCCGCGCTCTTTCTCCTCTTTGAAACATTACTCACCGATTTTTCTACTTTGAAAACGACCCTGCAATATTATTTCTTTTATTTCGCTCACGATTTTGTTGATGGGCGTAAGCAGAAATGGAGCACCATTCTGTTTAAATAATATACGCCGTTAAAGTAGTGTACACAATTAAAATACTATACGACATATCTGATGCGTTTGATGAAACCGGAGCTACCATCTTTTCCGCCATCTTGTTTCTGACGTAGGGTGCCGAAGAGCCCCACTGGCTGGAATTTCAAGCAACTTCTATTCGGAGCAACTTTTGCAGCTCACTGGGGAAAATTTGTTCGGAGCCGTTACTATGGCAACTATTAGAAATTGTTCGGAGTTTGGTGGAAAATTACTCCAAACGTGTACGTGTTATAAGGCCTCTAGTCACTTGACCAAGGTTTTTAATAAGGTGACCTATCGGCAATTTTTCTTTTTTACATTTTTTAAGCGTGAATTTTAAAAAATCAAATAGTCAGCCCGTACAACACGTTTGTGAGACCTTAATAATTTGAACTCATTCTTATTTTACGCTTCTTATGTCACTCTATTTACAAATAATTGTAAAGAAAGGAATGTAATTTTAATGTATTAATATGTATATATATATATATATATATATATTTTTATATAATTATTGAATTTGTATGTAGATATTCTTCTCAAATATCATAATTTTACCTATTTCACAAGGATAACTGTACATTTGTGTAAACGATAAAACTCTAAAATTTCTTCAGAAGATATCTTCTTTCTGAATTATTTTTAATATGCTTAATAATTGCGTATCAATTAAAATAAATTGCTTGATGGTAGTGGTTAATGTCACTGATTTCTCTTTCGAAGACCCCCGGGTATTAAACTTAGAGAGAACCCATGGCTGTTTTTTAAATCTTAGTATGTGTGGCAAAGAGGTACTCTAAATATTCGGTGAGCCAAAAATATACTCTCGAGAAGCTGGTGGATGGGGCAGAGAGAGATTAGAGTACCGACCCCTCTCCGGTGTTCTCCCTCAAAATTAGTGTAGAATGTAGCGATATCCTGCTGTCATCAGCGCAGAGCTCAGGTCTGCGGTTAACGGCAGATATACTCTCTAGCCCCTCTTATACTATGCATTTCGTGGCCTTTACTCTGATGTTACTGTCAATGCGGTGGGATACGTAACAACAACATTACTTAAAAAGAAGTTCCTTAAAATTTATTAAAATGGCAGATTTAATAGACTTGTAAATTCATATTTCCAAACCCATTGAGTATGACAGAAAATTAATACTTATTTTTATCAAAATAAGCACTTTTTTAGTTCCTACTGTAAGCTCACTCTCTCCCTATGCACACACACACATACACTGGTGTCCAAAAGTTAAGCATAAATCGTAAAATGCGAAAAACATGGAGTAAATATTCGTAAAATTATTCAAAATTTCTTGCAAATGTTAATTGGGTGAAGAAGAAACATTGGGTTTATGCAAAACTTTTCAGTCGAATACGTCCTGCGTGAAACACCTGCGCATGTCGGAACGCGGAGAAACCGATTAACGCAGCATAGGCAGTTCAGACAAGTTTCGTGCAACTGCTGTGCGAAGGAAGGTTGTCAACCATCAAACAAGGTGAATGATGGCACAAAGGCGCCAATCGGACATGTTTACGAAAGGAAGAATCGTTGGAATGCTGGAATCCTCACGATCACAAACCAAAGTGTCTCTAATTCTGAATGTGGACCAGTCTGTGATCTCAAGACTGTGGCAGAGGTTTAAAGAACGGGAGATGTTACCTGACACCAGTATCAGGTCGACCAAGAGTTACAACCCCTCACCAAGACCGATATCTGGTAATAAGTGCGCGACGTCAGAGGGGCAGTACTGCCAGAGCACTGGGTTCGGCGCTCAGAGTCACCACAGAAATACGAATTTCGAGACAAACTGTTTAAAGGAGACTCAATCATGCTGGCCTGTATGCCAGAAGACCAGCAGTTTGCATTCCCCTCACGTCTGTGCATAAACACTCTCGTTTGAACTGTAATTTGAAACATCAACATTGGAGTGTACGAGAGTGGGCCTATGTGATGCTCAGTGACGAGTCCCGGTTTAATCTGAGTAGTGATTATCGGCGGTTAACGATATGGAGAGAACGTGGAACACGTTTTGGACCAAGAAATATAACAATATAACGGAAAGACATCATTTTCCTTTAAGTGGAGTAATGGTATGGGCAGGCATCATGATGGACGGCCGCACAGACCTCCATTTCTTTGACACGGGGTCTATGACTGCTCAAAGATACAGAGACGAAGTTCTTGAGCCTTATGTTTGCTTGTGTTTTCAGTTCTGACTTCATATTCATGGACGATAATGCGCCATGCCATCGAGCGGTGCTAATTGATGACTTCCTTGAAACGGAAAACACCCAGCGCATGTCGTGGCCTGCGAACTCCCCTGATTTATATCCTATCGAGCATGTATGGGATATGCTCGGGAGATGAATTGCAGCCCTTTCGCACCCACCAAGCTCCGTTACAAGACTGAAGAGAGCTCTCCAAGAAGCTTGGAACCATTTGAGCTCACAACTCATTCATCATCTGATAACAAGTATGGTAAATCACTGTGCATTGTGCCTGGCTGTCAGATGTGACCACGCGCCTTATTAAACTACAGCATCAGAATTTTATTTAATGTTTCCTTTAATTTTTTCTTTAAAGTGTGAATCCTTGCTATGCTCAGTTTCTTTCAAACTGCTACTTTGGATAATAAAATTAATTATTATCATTTTTTTGATTTGCTTCCTTATTTTATAACCATTTTACACTCGCATATCACGTTTCCTGCCATTCTGATTTACAAGTCCTTATTTATTCGCAAAATTATCAATTATGCTTAACTTTTGGACATCAGTATATATATATATATATATATATATATATATATATATATGATATTCAAATTTTCAACCTTTAAGAAAATCCTATCTGTTCATCCATTTTAATTAGGAATTGACTTAAAAACTATTTTTGTTTATATTACTTGTTTTGCTTGTGCTTGATAGCATGCACGTTATAATTTTTTTCCTAACGATTAGTAAATAAAATATGCAGGTTATTCCCAAAAGCTGCACATATAGATTCCCCGTTAGGATTACATAAAAAAACCGCATAAAGAACCGTATATTTATAATCCATAGTTTATGAGAAAAGTACAAAAATCAAAGCATGGCGTGACAGCCGATGCATGAAAAAACCTAAAATTGGACACATCAACATCAGTATTTGCAAAAACATTTTTTTAAAAACAGTTGTTTAAAGTGTCTGGCCTGTGCATATCGACGCGTGCATCAACGTGTCGTGAAATGGATGAGTGCATACATTGTAGTAGCGTGATGTTCACCGAAGTTCAAGCAGCGTGCAGGGAAGCAACTGCGTCCATTTCTGAAGCCACTTCGTCCCGGTTTTCAAAAGTCATTGAGTTTGCCCCACAGAGAAAGAAATTCAATGGTGGGAGATTTAGCAATCATGGCAGCCATAATATGCCGTTTCTCGCCAATCAAGTACAGGAGCCTCATCATAAACCACCAAACATGATCATTTATCGTGTTATTTTCGTAAGCTACCTTACCGTACAGGTACATTTCTTTGGGAACTTTTTATGTACACCAAACGAGGAATCTGACAGTGAAGAGTGTGAGTGCTATTTTGGGACAATTTGTATTATTACCTTAATCAACGTTTTATTACTTTTATATATCTTTTAGAAGCATATTTACACAATTTTTTATTAAACCCTCGATCACAAAGATTCTTCTTTTTATCAGATAGGGTGAGTGAGTGAAATTGCATGTCGCCTTTTACTGCTACAAAATGGCTTTTGGCGATGGTCCTCGTCATTTTGAACCTTGTTTAAATGAAGATGACCCCTGATCTGCACCCCCTTTACTAACTACCAAACCACACCAACGGGAGGACGTTTGAGCTCTTGACAGATTTAACGTGCATCACTCTCCTTCACGGCGAGTCTTCAATGGTACTGGGCTTGAACTCATGACCTTCCAGCCACGAGTTCGTTACCTTGTTCATTAGGCAATTGCGACTTCTTTATCAGATGGAAGATTCTTCTCTACAAATGATATATTTTCCTTATACAAGTGGTATGCTTTCGTGATACGAACACATGTAATATTTCTTCTTGCTATCTGCATTACTTTAGAAATTCCTAATAGAAGTGCAGCGTAAATTTGAATACCTTACCATTTCTGTAATAAATGAAATGCTTTGGAATTGCTTTTTTGTAAAATTATTAGATATTTAGTAACCGATACTAATATAAATAAATTTAACACAGATCGGAGGGTGTTTCAGTTAATACGGGAGCAGACGCGCACTCGATACTAACGTTAATGTTCGCACGGTGACTGAGTCACCACAATCCTTTATTTATAATTATTCTTATTTTACACAAGAAAAATTGCAATTCCAGTGAATAATTTAACTAAGTGAAAAATTATTCATCTCTACTTTTAAGGACTTTTTAGTTATTTTTTGATAATTAGAGACATAACAATTGATAAAATGAACAAATAAAATTTTAAAATATATAAATTTAAAAAAAATTAATTTTTTTTTAATTTAGTGTCTCAAATTTCCTTTAAATTTTACGTGGAAATTGTGCTATATCTGAAATTTCTGAATGCTTATTTGAAAACGAATTCATTCACTTTATTAAAAGTTTGTTATCTTTATATTATGCAAAATATCAGCGCAGTAGGTAAAGTACATTTTGCGGAAAGTGTACCGAAATCACCAAAAAATGCATTTTGAGAAAATTGCAAATAAAGATATTTTCATCTATGATTTGTAAAATAATATACTTTAATAAATATAAAGTCATACCATTGTTAATTAGATTTTTTTGAATCAATTATCAGTTTTAAATTGTAAGTTTAAAACTCCAGAATTTTTAGAAGTCTTTTTAATTCTTTTCTTACTTCATCAATACGTATTATCAACGATTCACATCTTCTTCCATTAAAAATTCCAAAGTTTTATGCCTATAAGTTTTAGTATTTTTACTTCACTTTAAACATCATCGATACAGTATATTAAAAATTCCTTGAAAAAATTTTTATTGTTAAAAAATACACACAAGAAATGTCTTTGAAGAATTTACGAAGTTAATTTGATGTCTAAATTAAATGGAAAAAAAACTAAGTTTTTAAAAATTTGTAACAAAAGAAACTCTGTTTTTGTATTCATACATGTGAGTATTTATTTATTTTAATGTAAAACCAAAGTAATAAACATATAGAATTATTCATGAGCTTTGAAATGTTAACAATAAGCAGTTAGGACAAACGAAATGTTTATCTTACAAGTTGTGTATTTATTTTAGAATAATCCACAAAATCTACTTTAAATATCCACTTGATTGATATAAATTTAAAACTACACTCATTATTTATAAATACAAAACTAGACATATTTAACATTTCAAAAGACCAAATTTTCTTTTTAAAATTTTGTAACAAATTATTTAAATTTTCCGTAAATTTTGCACAAAAAAAATGTACAAATTTCAATAAATTTGAACATATAATATAGAAAAATTACTTCCTTCAAATAGAAAAATTATTTTTTTTACAATACATATTGAATGCACTACGGATTTTGAAGAAAGTGTACTTGAGTCACAGTTACATCACATTTGTTAACAATTTTAAAATTCAATTTTCTAGCGTTCTTTTGATCGAATTCTCGTAAATAATACATCTAAAGAAGCCGCAAAGTGCCCTCTATTTTTTGGAAAGTAAAATAAAAAAATGCAAAATTTAATGCACCCAAGTCCCAATTACCTTAACTTAGTATTGATGAATTAATGGCGGCGATGCACATTGCGCAGTACTGATACCTTTATAAGTATATTATATCAGTTTAAATATGTATTTATTTTTTATTATGCCAGAATATATTTTCTGTTGCTTCCTTTCAGTAAATTAATATCTTTTTAAATCCTTTACTTTCGACTTCTCGATCTGCTCGCATCCCCCTTGTAAGATTATCACGCCCCCTAGGGGGGGGGCGCCCCACAGTTTGAGAAACGCTGCATTAACGGGAGAAAGAAACTTTTATTGAAAAGGGCCAGTTCAATAAGTGTTTGAAATTACGACCATAAGTTGACTGGCAGGCCTCACAGCGCCACTACATGGAATTCTTTACAATCTGGAAGATTCCCGGCATGCCACGTGTCCTCTCTTTGCATCTACCGCAACACCACCTGGAGGAGTGCTACAGACTGTAAGGAATTCCATGCACCGACTCTGTTAGGCATGCCAGAAGACATTAGAAAAATCTCTATCAGAAAAAAAGTTTTCTTTATGGTGCTGTGTAATAAATTTATTACTAACTGTCGTAACAATTCCAACATTCAAGATAACTCGCCAAGTTGGCAACCCTAATTTCGCATGTGTCGTACGAACTGAACTGTCAACCATGCGCTATGTTTCATATAATATCGCCAATAAGGGGTGGTGATTGTACATTATTACAAGTTTTCGCAGAAAAATATCTCAACGACTGTCTGGACTGGATTCGTTGCGTGAGAAGAAAGGTGTTATCTCATACAAAGTCTTTTTAAGGGGAGTCAGTAGGGTAAACACCTTCGGGAAGTTGATTTTGAGTTTTTGATATTTCTAAAATCCCCAAATCAGGACATTTCCAATGATGTACCGTACTTGCCATTTTACTAATTAAAAGTATGTTAAAATGATTTTTAAAAAATAATCAGCTGATTAGCCACGCCCTCTTTGACAGATAGAAATGTAAACATTGACCTCTTAAATCTGGGAAGCTTTTTCAAAGCCACTCTCTGTTTTATTTATTCATACGCAATTAACTGTAGATTAACTGCAAGCGTAACTGTTAGGGTTGTTTACCTATTTTGGAGCGCATACACGTTTTTATCGTGTGTGTTTGGGTTTTTAAATTAACTATATAAAATTTCTAATATTCAGAAATTTTGATATTTCGAAGTTTTTGTTTCTTTATTGGCTAGATGGAAAAAATATTTAAAAAAAACCATAAAGGTACGTTTTAAGAAGGTAGGAATACTCTCAATCATAGTAACAGTACTTTAAATACTAAAAGAGTAATGTCAATCCTCAAGCTGGACATACACATGACTCATAGGAGACATGTGCAAAATAAAGTTTGATTAGAGTTTTTCTTCTTATTAAAGTAAGTATTAAAAATACCATCATGAATTAAAATATTCTTGCATTTGCTTTCAAGAATGAAGTTCATTGTGTAAAATGTGTAAAAGAGGTTTAGACATGCAAGTTTTAAAAGGTAAGTTTGGCTGGAAATTTGTCCTGAAAATTTTGTGCTTATCCATATGATGTAGAATTCTCTTTTTTAAATATTCATGAAGGAATGCAAATTGCCACAATAAATACCAGGTTTGTATATGCTACGTGTTTCATTGGAAGAAGTGAAGAACCTGGTAGAATATTTGGCTGCATAATGAATCTTCGGCAACCACCTACAAGGTTTGCTCCTTTGACGAATCTCAAAAGCTGTAAAACTTGTTTACGAGGACTCCATTCAAAATGCTGCGAGGGAAGCTTTTTGTGAAAATGAAGGTAATAATATTGTGGTAGCGGGCAGAAGCACGGTTACACATCATCGAATGGTGAAGTTACTGTGACCAGCATTGATACAGGTAAGGCGATAGATGTCAATATTCTTTCGAAATATTGTATATGAAAAAATGGAAACATAAAATCATTGTTTTTGACCTGTTGGTGAAAATTCATGGTGTGGATACAAAGAGGCTGAAGAATCGGGTAAGTCTTACAAACATAAAAAGTCTTCCCGTTGCTGTTGTAGTAGCAATGAGTTCTATATTTAGATGTCTTCCCCAGCTTGATTTGTTGAGATAATGTTTGCATCGAAAAACACAAAACCCGAATGAAAGTTTTCATGTCATTTTATCACGGGTTCCCAAAACAACATTTGTGCACATTGAAACACTTTCACTTGGTGTTTATAATGCTGTTTGTTTCTTTAATGATGGTAATGTATCCAAATTAACAAAAGCTTCAGTAAATGGCAGTAGGACCTGGAGAATTTTCGGTAAGTGCCATGAAAATTCTCGATAGAGAAAAATTAATGAAAGCAAGCATGCTTTTCTGAAAGATGAAAGAAAATAAGAAAAGATAAAAGAAGAAGATAATATTAAGAAAAATAAGGTAAAAACCGGCTACAGTGCAGGATATATTTTATGAGGTAAAATTTTATATAAAAGCTAATGTTTTCTAAAAATTTTCTTTTCTGAACTGTGTTTTCTCTTTTCTATAAATTTACTGTATGCATAAACTGGAAATTTTTATTTTATATTTCATATATATTCTTGTGTATACTGAAGTGAAATTTTTGAAATACTCCTCAGACATTTAGCTAAAAAGCATATGTCGTAACACAGAAAAGGAAAATTTTTATTAAATTCTTTATTGTACCTTGCAAAAATTATTTTTTAATCAGGCTGATCAATTTTTTAAAAAAAGATTTCACTTCTGTATAAAAATAAATGTTTATTTAATGCACACGCAAATATATCTCAAAATGCGTTGCATGAAGCTTGTTATATACAAAAAAAATCATAAATTTTATGTTTAAAAACACAAAAATAGTTTTCTTTTTTTTTGGATATATCTATGTAATATTTATATAATCTTTTAAATTCTTATATTTAAAGAAATTGTGTTTACATGTGAATATACAAAACACTAAAGAAACTTTTCGAAGTGCCATATAATCATGTATTACTGTCTTATATAGATTATATTTTTTAATTTGTGTCTTCTTTCTCTATAAATTAATTGTATGCATGAACTGGAAATACTTATTTTATATTGCATATATATTATATATACTGAATTGAAATTTTTGAGATATTCCTCAGACATTTAGCTGAAAAGCAGATGTCGTAATATAGAAAAGGAAAATTTTTATAAAATTCATTATTCTACTCTACAAAATTACATTTTTAAACATGCTGATCAATTTTTAAAAAAAATCACTTCTGTAGAAAGATAAATGTTTATTTAATGTACACACAAATTTTTAAGCTTTGTTTTCAATAGTTTCTTAGTAAAAGGTACATAAATATATCCCAAAATGCAATGCCCTTTTTCGTTGCACAAAACTTGTTACATACAAAAAATACACAAATTTCATGTTTAAAAACATAAAATCAGTTTTCTTGTTGTTGTTTTGTATACCATCTTACACTATTAAAATTCGAAGGTAAGCAAACGTATCTATGTATCTATCTATGCGCGTCTATCTTCTCACGAACAGCACCACGCAGAAAGTCGCGGAAGATACCAAAAGATCGGGAATTTTCCGGGGAAGCCGTATTGCCTATTTATATTCCGATATTGTAATTAGTTAAAAAGATATTAATTAAAAACCTTAAAACGCCGAATTATTTTACTCCTGCCGGTTGCTTACTTGGCGGAACTTCCCTTCCGTTTCGGCCGAGCGGTAATCTTACGTTTTCCACCATATTAAAATTGTCATCCGATTTTCGGTGTCGAAATTAGACAAAAAATAATTACAGAATCGGAAAGATCATTTATTTCGCCACGACACGGTATAATTGTTTTTGTAAAATAACGATATTTTCTATTTTTTTCGAATTTTTTTAAATAGTTTTAAAACTGATGCGTTTTATGAAAATTATTTCTAAATCGTTGGGTATGAATTACTTTTCGTGTTATTAAATCGATTTTCTACACTAATTAACTTCAAGCCTTTCTCTTTTAGATCCATTCATTTAAAAAATAAAATTCACAAAACTTTTTTTTTTATGAAATTTTTAAAAAGTAGTCTTAATTTTTACTTCACATTGAATAACTTCGTCATTTATGAAGGTAATCTCACAAAACCTTTTTTCCGTGTGTACAGTAATATTATCCGTAACATATACGAAGATTGAAAAAATTGCTTCAAAATTACGGTTTTAAAGGGAAATCAGTAAATTTGGCAAGTAAAAAAAAAAAAAAAATGCGAGTGAAAAAATGACTTTTTCGTCCTCCCATTCATTATTACTGCCTATTTTCATTTCTTGCTACGTGTCTCAATAGCACAGTCGGTAGCGCTTCGCTTCTCTCATTTACACCGTAAAACAGATCGTATCTTTGCGAGTTCGAATCGTGGATGATCTCTTTTTTTTCATTTCTGCTAATTTTTCCCACGTAAATTAATTTTACTGATAAATACTTATTTTAACATGATCCTCTGTTATTTTAATGTACTTTTCATTTTTTTTTTTTTTTTTTTTTTGACTTCAGAAAGTTTTTTTTGTGATTTTTAATCAAAAAGTATTTTTTTCTTTTTGAATGTTTTTTTCAGTGAATGTTAGCATATAACTACGTTTTCCCCCAAAAGTGGATTTTTAACACTTATATATGTTTAATCAAACATCCAAACGTTTCAAGAGCTATCTGTAGAATTTTTTTATTAGTATTTATTGATAATGGATTTAAATTAATATATTTTTTTAAATTAAACTGCATTCAATGCATTTCTGAGATTCATTTAAAATATTTATCAGTATCGAAATTTTTGTTCTCTTTCATAAAACTTATAGTTTACTTTAAAATAATGCGTAATTGCATGAAACTTTTTTCCCCGTGTCGAATATTTCAAAAAAATCCTCACAATTTTACTCCAAGAATTAAAATAGTAGTGAAATTTTGTAATTTTAAAAATTTATACTTTCTGTCTTTTTTCAGCATACAACTATTTTTAAAAATACTACATTTTCGTTTCCGGGAAATAAAAAATTGCAACGAAAGAATTGGAAAGTGAGTGGGTGATTTTAAAATTCACCCTGTTTGCCTATTCGAAAATTTTTAGTGACGGACCTCGAAATTTTCAACCATTCTCAAGTGACGAGGACGACACCTGAGCTTTCACCCATCTTTAAGAATTACCACACCACACCAACGCAAGAACAAATTTCGAAAAAGGGAGTTTTTTATGACATAGTTAAAGAAATCACTCACATCGCGCGCATACACACACACAAGTGCTATCGGCCTGAGGGAAACACGAAATTTCCATGGGGATGAAGTTATTCACTCGGTAAAACGAAAGAATTGGAGAGTGAGTGGGTGATTTTTAAATTCGCACTGTTTGCCTATTCGAGGGTTTTTGGTGACGGACCTCGAAATTTTCAACCATGCTCAAGTGACGAGGACGACACATGAGCTTTCACCCATCTTTAATAATTACCACACCACACCAACGCAAGAACAAATTTCGAAAAAGGGAGTTTTTATGACATTGTTAAAGAAATCACTCACATCGCACGCACACACAAGTGCTATCGGCCTGAGGGAAACACGAAATTTCCATGAGGGTGAAGTTATTCAGTCGGTAAAAGCCCGTGCAACGCAGGGCTAAGCGGAGAGGAAAGAAAAAAGAAATCAAAGTAATTTCGGAAAATAATATTGGAAGTGCTGAATTTGTGAAGATTGAGCGAATATTAACGTCCCACTGTTCAGCTACACGAGGCCTTTTGGGGACGGTCCACATAATTTTGAACCATGGTCAAGTGACGCGGACGACACCTGAGCTGGCACCCCCTCTCCTAACTACCACACCACACCAACGGGAGGACGTTTGAGCTCTCGACATAATTTATGTGCATTTCTCCCCTACACGGCGGGTCTTCAGTAATACTAGGATCGAGAATTTGTTAAGAGAAGGGAAAATGTTAAGCAACAAAGCCATGACACGCACTCACGGGACATGCATTCACATCGTACGCGTGAAACCCCACAAAAGTGTTGGCGTTAGAATAAAAGGAGGAAATTATAACATGGGGATTAAGTTATACCCTCGGTATAAGCCCGTGCAACGCCGGGCCATGAAAGCTAGTCTTACACTATTAAAATTCGAAGGTAAACAAACGTATCTATGTATCTATCTATCTATCTATCTATGTGCGTCTATCTTCTCACGAACAGCACCACGCAGAAAGTCGCGGAAGGTACCAAAAGATCGGGAATTTTCCGGGGAAGCCGTATTGCCTATTTATATTCCGATATTGTAATTAGTTAAAAAGATATTAATTAAAAACCTTAAAACGCCGAATTGTTTTACTCCTGCCGGTTGCTTACTTGGCGGAACTTCCCTTCCGTTTCGGCCGAGCGGTAATCTTACGTTTTCCACCATATTAAAATTGTCATCCGATTTTCGGTGTCGAAATTAGACAAAAAATAATTACAGAATCGGAAAGATCATTTATTTCGCCACGACACGGTATAATTTTTTTTGTAAAATAACGATATTTTCTATTTTTTTCGAATTTTTTAAAATAGTGTTAAAACTGATGCGTTTTTATGAAAATTATTTCTAAATCGTTGGGTATGAATTACTTTTCGTGTTATTAAATCAATATTCTACACTAATTAACTTCAAACCTTTCTCTTTTAGATCCATTCATTTAAAAAATAAAATTCCCAAAACTTTTTTTTGTATAGAATTTTTAATAAGTAGTCTTAATTTTTACTTCACATTGAATAACTTCGTCATTTATGAAGGTAATCTCACAAAACCTTTTTTCCGTGTGTACAGTAATATTATCCGTAACATATACGAAGATTGAAAAAATTGCTTCAAAATTACGGATTTTAAAAAACATTTTGTGATTTTAGTAAACTTATGTTTTTTTCTGAGAAATAAATTAAAAAGTAGTAATTTGTACATTTTTTATTTCAAAGTACGTTATTTTTGCAAATAGTTGGTGATGTTTGAGAGCATTAACGTAAAAATTACGCCCTTAAAATAAAGGTAATGATTTTTTAAAATAATTTAAAATAGGCGATTTTACATTTAGGCAAACATTGGTTAACTGTCTGGTGGCGGAGTGCTGAGAGCTCCCGCTACACTCAAGACTATAACTGCAGCACTGCCGTGCGCGGTCAATGTGAAGGATGATGTCCGCCTCGTAGAAACCCGCCGGTCGTTTTTTTCATACTTGTCTTAAATTTTTTCTCCTACTGGACATAGCGTCGCCACACATCATTACACACACTCAGACCCCCATGGGCAGCCTTTTTTGAGCCAATATCCTCATCACTACTACATCCAAATTGGAAGACACTCTCTCTTCCACCAGATTCCAAAACCGAGCCGCCAAAGATCATTGCCTCGAAGCCCCGCCTACCGGCCTGATCGACTCTCATCCAATTGCTAAGCTCCATACTATCCAGCATAAAAATTCAACTTAACCAAGACCTATACAAAACTTTTTCTAGCCAGATAAGGGTCTGAGGGTTCCAGAAACCCATGAACCCGAAATTATATCCGTATTTTTTTTTTCCCCTTGAAAAGGTTTTTTTCTGATTTTTAATTTTTTTCCCCCGGAAATAGTCAGTTAAATAGACATAAATTCCTTAGGCAAAAAAAAAAACCTATGTTCACATTATATATTCTTTATTATTAATTTTTTTTTTTTAAATATCAAAATCAATAATTTTTTACAATACATTTAAATGTAATCGTGAATCGAAATTTTTCAATCGTTATGTGAATATCGTTATGTGACAATCGTGAATCTGGCTGCTCTGGCTTACCGCCATTTCTAAATATTTTTGAATTTCTATGGTCAAAGAAAAAAAAGCTAAAACATTTTTTAGCATTTCTTGGACAAAGAAAAAAAGATAAGTACTCTCTTTTTAAGTTTTAACCAACGCAAGAACAAATTTCGAAAAAGGGAGTTTTAATGACATAGTTAAAGAAATCACTCACATCGCGCACATAAGAGCTATCGGCCTCAGGGAAACACGAAATTTGCATGCGGACGAAGTTGTTCACTCGGTAAAAGCCCGTGCAACGCCGGGCTAAGCGGAGAGGAAAGAAACAAAGAAATCAAAGTAATTTCGAAAAATAATATTGGAAGTGTTGAATTTGTGAAGAGAAGGGTAAATGTTAAGCGACAAAGCCATGACACGCACTCACGGGTCATGCACTCACATCGTACGCGTCAAAACCACACACAAAAGTGTTGGCGTCAGAAAGAAAGGAGGAAATTAACATGGGGATTAAGTTATACACTCTGTATAAGCCCGTGCAACGCCGGGCTATGAAAGCTAGTCTACACTATTAAAATTCGAAGGTAAACAAACGTGTCTATCTATCTATCTATCTATCTATGTATGTGCGTCTATCTTCTCACGAACAGCACCACGCAGAAAGTCGCGGAAGGTACCCAAAGATCGGGAATTTTCCGGGGAAGCCGTATTGCCTATTTATATTCCGATATTGTAATTAGTTAAAAAGATATTAATTAAAAACTTTAAAACGCCTAATTGTTTTACTCCTGCCGGTTGCTTACTTGGCGGAACTTCCCTTCCGTTTCGGCCGAACGGTAATCTTACGTTTTCCACCATATTAAAATTGTCATCTAATTTTCGGTGTCGAGATGAGACAAAAAATAATTACAGAATCGGAAAGATCATTTATTTCTCCACGACACGGTATAATTTGTTTTGTAAAATAACGATATGTTCTATTTTTTTCGAATTTTTTAAAATAGTGTTAAAACAGATGCGTTTTTATGAAAATTATTTCTAAATCGTTGGGTATGAATTACTTTTCGTGTTATTAAATCGTTATTCTACACTAATTAACTTCAAGACTTTCTCTTTCAGATCCACTCATTTAAAAAATAAAATTTCCAAAACTTTTTTTTTAAAGAATTTTTAAATGTAGTCTTAATTTTTACTTCACATTGAATAACTTCGTCATTTATGAAGATCATCTCACAAAATCTTTTTTCCTTGTGTACAGTAATATTATCCGTAACATATACGAAGATTGAAAAAATTGCTTCAAAATTACGGATTTTTAAAAAAAAAATTGTGATTTTCGTAAACTTATATTTTTCTGAGAAATAAATTAAAAAGTAGTAATTTGTACATTTTTTATTTCAAAGTACGTTATTTTTTAATATAGTTGGTGATGTTTGAGAGCATTAACGTAAAAATTACGCCCTTAAAATGAAGGTAATGATTTTTAAAATAATTTAAAATACGCGATTATACATTTAGCCAAACATTGGCGTCGAAAATTAGCTTTGCGCCAAAGACAGTTGACCTGTTTCGCCTTCGACGCATCTAACTCAAGGGTTACATTAAAAAAATTCTGCCTTAAACTGGGGGAAATCAGTAACTTTGGCGAGTAAAAAAAAAAGCGAGTGAAAAATTACTTTTCGTCTTCCCATTCATTATTGTTGCCTATTTTCATTTTTCTCTACGTGTCTCAATAGCACAGTCGGTAGCGCTTCGCTTCTCTCATTTACACCGTAAAACAGATCGTGTCTTTGCGAGTTCGAATCGTGGATGATCTCTTTTTTTTCATTTCTGCTAATTTTTCCCACGTAAATTAATTTTACTGATAAATACTTATTTTAACATGATCCTCTGTTATTTTAATGTACTTTTCATTTTTTTTTTTTTTTTTTTGCCTTCAGAAAGGTTTTTTTCTGATTTTTAATCATTCAAAGTAATTTCTATCTTTTTCAACAATTCGATTTTGTTCATTTCTGCTTATTTTTCCCACCCGTAAATTAATTCTCTCTTCTTCAATGATTTAATTCACTTGCTGCATCCCCACTGATCTGAAATTTACTTCATTTTCAGTGCTGCCATTATGTAAGCAAATGGTATGTCACAATTAATTGCTAAATGAGCATTTTTAATCAATTTTATTAAAAATAATTAATAAGTTAGTTTTGTATAATATAATTTTTTTCGCAGATACGTGTTTAAATAATTTTAACACAGAGTGGAATTAAAAACTATAAAATTAAAATTTAAAAAATTAAATGTTTTTATCAATAGTATTTTTTTCTTTTTGAATGTTTTTTTCATTGAATGTTAGCATATAACTAGGTTTTCCCCCAAAAGTGGATTTTTAAAACTTATATATGTTTAATCAAACATCCAAACGTTTCAAGAGCTATCTGTAGAATTTTTTTTATTAGTATTTATTGATAATGGATTTAAATTAATATATTTTTTTAAATTAAACTGCATTCAATGCATTTCTGAGATTCATTTAAAATATCTATCAGTATCGCAATTTTTGTTCTCTTTCATAAAACTTATAGTTTACTTTAAAATAATGCGTAATTGTATGAAACTTTTTTCCCCGTGTCGAATATTTCAAAAAATTCTCACAATTTTACTTCAAAAATTAAAATAGTAGTGAAATTTTGTAATTTTAAAAATTTATACTTTCTGTTCTTTTTTCAGCGTACAACTATTTTTAAAAATGCTACAGTTTCGTTTCCGGGAATAAACTATCTTTCTTAAAAAGAATTTTATAGAAAAAAAAACAACTTTTTTTTTTCACAACTTTTGTTTTGCATATTTTATGATTTTTTCTCATATGAATCAATATCGTTGCGTTTATATAAAAATGATTTTTAAAACTTTCTGAATCAGTGATTTAAAAAATAAAAAGCCGAAAACTTATTTGAACGAATTTTAATCAAACACTCAAAATACTTAAATCAATCATTTAATAAATTCTTCATTCGTAAAGATAATTGCATGAAACTATTTTTCCGTGTGTCGAACATTTCAAAAATCCTCACAATTTTACTTCAATATTTAAAATAGTAGGGAAATTTTGAAATTTGAAAAATTTCTACGTTTTTGTCTTTTTTCAACATACAACTATATTTAAAAAGGCTACATTTCACCCTGTTTGCCTATTCGAGAATTCTGGTGACGGACCTCGAAATTTTCAACTATTCTCAAGTGACGAGGACGACACCTGAGCTTTCACCCATCTTTAATAATTACCACACCACACCAACGCAAGAACAAATTTCGAAAAAGGGAGTTTTTATGACATAGTTAAAGAAATCACTCAGATCGTGCGCACACACACAAGTGCTATCGGCCTGAGGGAAACACGAAATTTCCATGGGGATGAAGTTATTCACTCAGGAAAAGGAAAGAATTGGAAAGTGAGTGGGTGATTTTTAAATTCACCCTGTTTGCCTATTCGAAAATTTTTCGTGACGGACCTCGAAATTTTCAACCATTCTCAAGTGACGAGGACGACACCTGAGCTTTCACCCATCTTTAAGAATTACCACACCACACCAACGCAAGAACAAATTTCGAAAAAGGGAGTTTTTATGACATAGTTAAAGAAATCACTCAGATCGTGCGCACACACACAAATGCTATCGGCCTGAGGGAAACACGAAATTTCCATGGGGATGAAGTTATTCACTCGGTAAAACGAAAGAATTGGAAAGTGAGTGGGTGATTTTTAAATTCGCACTGAATGCCTATTCGAGGGTTTTTGGTGAGACCTTGAAATTTTCAACCATGCTCAAGTGACGAGGACGACACATGAGCTATCACCCGTCTTCAATAATGACCACACCACACCAACGCAAGAACAAATTTCGAAAAAGAGAGTTTTTATGACATTGTTAAAGAAATCACTCACATCGCACGCACACACACACACAGGTGCTTTCGGCCTGAGGGAAACACGAAATTTCCATGAGGGTGAAGTTATTCACTCGGTAAAAGCCCGTGCAACGCCGGGCTAAGCGGAGAGGAAAGAAACAAAGAAATCAAAGTAATTTCGGAAAATAATATTGGAAGTGCTGAATTTGTGAAGATTGAGCGAATATTAACGTCCCACTGTTCAGCTACACGAGGCCTTTTGGGGACGGTCCACGTAATTTTGAACCATGGTCAAGTGACGCGGACGACACCTGAGCTGGCACCCCCTCTCCTAACTACCACACCACACCACGGGAGGACGTTTGAGCTCTCGACATATTTTACGTGCATCCCACCCCTACACGGCGGGTCTTCAGTGGTACTAGGATCGAGAAATCGTGAAGAGAAGGGAAAATGTTAAGCAACAAAGCCATGACACGCACTCACGAGTCATGCACTGACATCGTACGCGTCAAACCCACACCAAAGTGTTGGCGTTAGAATAAAAGGAGGAAATTAACATGGGAATTAAGTTATACCCTCGGTATAAGCCCGTGCAACGCCGGGCTTAGAGGAGAGGAAAGAACATAGAAGCCAAAGTTACTTCGAAAAAGAATATTGGTCATGCTGATTTTGTGAAGAGAACGGAAAATTTATAAAAGTTGAGAAAGCCCGTGCAACGCCGGGCCATGAAAGCTAGTTTATGTAATATTTTAAGAATCCTTTTAATTCTGATACTTTAAGAAATTGTGTTTACATGTGAATTTATAAAACAGTAATGAAATTTTTTGAAATGTCGTGTAATGATGTATTACCAAAGCCATATTTTCATGTATTGACACATTTTTACATGGTATTTATAGTGCTTATAGTCAACTTGGATGACAGTAATGTATCAGAACAGAAAATTCTTCAAAAATCGATGCATAATTTGAGAAAAATGATGCATATGCTATAAAATATCTCGATAGATTAAAAGTGAAAAATGCTATACAAGTATTTTCTGAGAAATCTAAGTAAAAGAAATAAGTAAAAAGTCTTAAAAGTTATTGAGAATAAGCTAATATTTAAAAAAATAGGGCAAATACAGATTGTAATTCATAATTTTTTGATGAAGTAACATTTTTATAATAAAAATGCAATTATCTCAAAACGGTGTTTTTAAAAATGCGTGTACCTTTTTCTCAGAATCTATTCAACGGAAGCACTTGCAATCTTCACTAAATATCACTGATATCTAACTATATAAAGTGCACAGAACTGTTTTTTAATATTCCATAATAATTTTGTAAAAGTCAGTTATCGTGAAAATAAATGACAGTTTTCAAAAAATTCATAGTGATACTGTTGCGATGAATGTTTTTGAAAAAAACTAAACAATATGTTTAAAAAAGCTTCCGCACATTTTAAATAATAAAGTCTAATTATAATATACAGAAAATTTTTTAAGTCTTTACGTTTAATAGTTTCTGAGAAAAATGTACATAAAAATGCTCAATTTAACATTAGCGGGATAGGGGGTATCGACTTACCTTAACAGACGGAACTAAATACTCACACAACTTTCCAGGAATCTTCACGTTTATCAAAATCAGAAGATTTTATCAATGAAGTGTTGGATGATGCAGCTTCAGTGATGAGTTTAATAGAAGAGGAGCATCAAGAACGAGATTTGCGAAAAAAAAATTAGAACTGCTTAATGCATGTAAATTACAGTTTTACAGTTTGAGGAATGAGTATGAGCATAGTTGCATAGTTTGTACAAAGGGAGTTGGTCCCTGTTAGGCGGAAATTAAATAATCCTTTTCCCCTACTAATAATAAAATGTATTTTTAAAAGCGTCTTAGCTAACATGTAACAAAAATGGAATTATACAACTGACGAATTATTTAAATTAAGTAACTTTTTCTATTTAATCCTTTTTAAAATTGATTTGCAAAATTATCACTGATATAATACTTCTTTAACTTTCTATTTTATTCTGTATACTAACATTCCCTTCTCGTCATCACTGATTTCGCTCAAATTTATAGAACATGGAGGGCTTGGCTAGAAATGGAAATACCCGTAGTAAGAACTCCAGATGGCCAAGCGTAAGGAAAATAAAAATATTTCGTACCTTATGAACTATTTAATTTAGAGTGCGAGTTGGCGTAGTGGTAAGAGCTCGGACTCGTAATGTGATGGTCGTGGGTTCAACTCCCAGTGCGTAGAGTTTTCTTTTTCCTTCTCAACTTTTATATTATTAATTTTCCAATTTAGTAAATAAGTTAATAATTTATTTTATTTATTTATTCATTTATTTATATACAAAAGGCATAAAAAAGGTAAAAAAATTAGGATTTTGCACTTTTCAACAAGGAATTGTAATTAAAGCGCATACGAAAAAAATTTGTACATAACAATTCAAAACTGTATTCACTTGACATTTGATGATTCACATGCATCGAGATGATATTTATCTTAAAAACAGGGGAAACAATTATTGTTTCTGTATTTGGCACACGTTATAAACACCGCATTTTTAATTCTCCGCCGAATTTCTGTTTAAACATGTCCGGAAAGATGGCAACTCCAAATTTTCTACAGTTAAAAATACACTTATTAAAAAGTGGTCCTACATGCCTTTTGCATATAAATAAATTAACAAATGAATAAATAAATTTACTTCCTCCTTTAAGGTATCCGTACACCTTCAAACGTCATTTTCGCCAAAATTTTCGATTTTTAAATTTTGATTTTATTTTAAAATTTGAACTTTTTCTTTAAAATGGTGCTTAAATTTTGTTTCTATCTAATTTAGAACTTAAGTTATGGGGATTTGAATTTTAATCGGTAGCTACTTTTTGAAACCGGAAGTACAAGTCTACATTCCGGAAGTTAAAAAAAAAAATGTTTGTTTACATTTTTATTTTACAAAGTATTGCTTAAATATGCAATAGTAGAAAATTTATACACTTTAAAATATGAATTTGAGTTTTCAGAATCTTCAGAAATATAATTGGCAACAGGTTTCTACTAATATTTTTATCCAGAATCTGGCAGGAAAAGAGAGTGTGTTATTGTTTGTTTACATTTGCTTACGATTGCGCAGCACTTTCTAAGTTTCTGTTAAATCCTTTTTTATTGCTGAAAACTTTAATTTTTTTCATTTAAAATGGGAAATTTAAAACGCAGAATTAGTTCAAAGAGAAAACGTCAATTTCGTGGTAATGGATCTACTAATAAAGATTCCACAAATTGTAGCTCAACATCCACCAACGCCAGTTCTTCAAAGATCAAAATGATTGCTGTTTTTGTTGAGGAATTGGCAGAGTATGAGCATAAAACGCTTACAGGAAATAGAATCATAGATATTGATGTCCTCTTAAATGTTTTTTTACAACTTTGTTGCCCAAGATGTTTCGAAGAAGGCTTATTGCTTTCTGAGGATTCAAGGTATGGTTTGTGTTCAAATTTTGTTATAAGGTGTAAACATTGTAACTTTTACTCAGGGTTTTCTAGTTCAAAGAAAACTTTAAACTGTCCTGAAGTAAATACAAGATTTGTTTATGGTATGAGACAAATTGGTAAAGGTTTTTCTGCTGGGTTTAAATTATTTGGTACGTTAAATTTACCCAGGCTCAGTAAAACTGCATACACTAATCATGAGAACAAACTCATTTCAGTGATTTCAGAAGTTAGTGAACTATCAATGCAAAAAGCAGCTTCTGAACTGTTAGTGCTACATCCTTCTAAAAATAAAATAGTTGAATGTGGTGTTTCAGTGGACGGAACATGGCAACGTAGGGGTTACACTTCCATGAATGGGTGTGTCGCAGCTTTGTCAGTTGACACTGGTAAAGTAGTGGACATTGAAATAATGTCGTCATATTGCCCCATCTGCAGAAAGATTTCTAAAATGCTTAAAAGCATTGAGTAGGAAACTTTTGCAGCAGATCACGTATGCCATAGCAATTTTTCAAGGTTCTGCATTACAAATGGAAACTGTTGGTGCTACTGTAATCTTTCAACATTCTATTGTGAAACAAGGCCTAAAACATGCACACTGTTATGGTGACGGGGATTCTAAGGGCTTTATCAGTGTCAAATATACTTATGGGAAAGATAGCGTCACAAAATATGAATGCATCGGTCATGTTCAAAAGAGAGTAGGTGCGAGATTGCGCAAACAAGTCAAAAAATTAAAATCTGCCTGGTAAAGGAAAACTCACGGACTCTTTTACTGCTTGATTGTAAAACTATTATGGGATTGCTGATCGTAGCAATGTTGGACACCTCTCCAGTCTTCAACAAAATGTTATTGCGGCCCTGTTTCATTGCTCATTAAGTGTCGAGAAACCTATGCATGCACAGCGTTTCATCGGAAAGATAGTTGGTGCCTAGAAAAGACTACCAGCGAGCACTGTCTTGCGGCCAAAAGCCAAAAGAAAAATATAAAGGTTTATCCAATGACGTATTAAACATGATTAAGCCTACATATTTAGAATTATGCATCTAAGAACTACTTACTAAATGCCTGCATGGCAAAACGCATAACTCAAATGAGTGTTTTAATGGATTATATGGCAGAAAGTACCAAAAGAAATGTTCGTGTGCCTCAAAACTTTAAAATTTGGTGCATTGGATTTTGTTATATAATTTATTGATTGGTACAAGCGTTGTGTTGACATTTTAAAAAAACTTAATATAACTCCTGGTTATTTTACTTTAAAATCAAACAAACATCTTGACGTTAATAGAATTAACAATGCAGAATGTCATTCAACACCAAATGTAAAGTAACATAGAAAAGTTTTAAGAGTTACAAGGGGGGAAATCAATGTTTTAGAGAGGAAAGATGGTGTTATTTATAAATCAGGGGCATTTTAAGTATATCTAATTGTGTTTAATATTAAAAATTGCAGTTTAAAGTTTATTTCTGATTTATTTCAAAATGCATCTTTTTAACGTATTGGCATCTGACAACGTAAATATCAGAAAAAGTTGTGAACCAAATTAGTTTAAATTTTACAAGTACATTTATTTTATATATTTAAAGAACCCCTACCATTTTCATGTTTATAGAGTTGATATACTTTTAGTAACTAAGATGTATATCATGTCTCGTAATAATTTTTTAGTGATTTTTCAATGTTCTTTTACTCGAACCTTGATAAAAATTGTAATAATTTGATTCTCATTAGGAAAATGGTACCAGCCCTAAAAAATGTTATGATGATCAACATCAAATTTACAGAAAAGTGATATTTTTGTTTTCATTTGAGTTATGTGCGTTATTCTAACAATGAATTTAATTACAATTTTCACTATGTTTTTCTCCCTAATTTTTTTTTTTGTGTTATAAGTAAAATATTAAATGTATTTTTTCATAGTTTTAAGTTATGTTTCATGAGTAAAAAAATATTTTAATAGCAAATATTACAGTTTTTCAAAAACTTTTCTTCGAAGGTGTGCAGATACCTTAATTAGAAAATGAATAATATAAAAATTGAGAAAAAAAGACTACACTCTGAAATTGAATCCACGCCAATCGTATTACGAGTCCGAGCTCTTACCGCTCCGTCAACTCGTACTCGTCATGCTGTGTTAAGTAAATGGTTCATAAGGTACGTAACATTTTTATTTTCCATACGTTTGGCCATCTGGAGTTCCTACTACGGGTACTTTCATTTCTAGCCAATCTTTACATGTTCTATAAATTTGAGCTAAATCGTGATGACGAGTAGAGAATGCCCCCTTGTAAGAATACATGCTGTTGCTTACCTACTTGGCCTAGACCACAAAATGGACCAAGTCCAAGAGACCGGGTAGCTTAATTAAAATAAGAACAATATCCTCCTCATTCAATAATTGCCCCACAGAGGCTCCAATATATGCAATGATATGGGAGGAAGAAGCTGTATCCGAACCGCGGAAAGAAGCATGAGTCTTCTCAGATCCATTTAATACTAAGCTTTTGATGTGATCAGTCCTAAGTCTAGATTAAATGGTCTGAACAAGTCTAGGACAGGTGCACTGCAGGGACAATCCCAGACACTTAGCGGCATACAAGGCATGTTCAGGTGGAGACCTCCAAATAGTTTTGATTTTGCCCGTGAACAAAAAGTGGACCTCGGAAGCTTGTGGTTCAGAGGAAGAGACAGTGCGAAGTTCGCTGCCCTCCCGAGCAAGCAGATCAACAATTTAATTTCCATAAACCCCAAAATGCGAGGGTATCCACTGAAAGCATACCGAACTGACCTGGTTCAATGCAGCTGATTTCGAAAGTATATCCTGCTCCAACATATCCAGGGCATTGGACCAATCCTTTAAGAATTGGATAGAGCTTTTGCTGTCAGTCAAAATCCAAGTATCAGATGCGCGATTGCCAAAGCAAGGTTTAAGGCTTCTCTAATAGCAACAAGCTCAAAGCGGAAAACTGAGCTTTTGTCAGAGTTTCTAAAATGATATCGAAAATCCTCAGTATTTATTTTTATAAAAACGCCACAGCCTGTTCTGCCTGAGTCACATCTGCTTCCATCTGTGTAGAGGACCAAAGACTTAAGAGTACATAATAAGAGTATTCATACATAACGTATACGAAAGAATCTTTCCAATCAAGCTACTACTGAACACATTCTTAAAATAAAGGCAATTTTTGTGGAAAGTAAAAGCTTAATATAAGTCTTAATACAAATTTTGTATTTTGAGTTTGAATTTTCAAAGAAACCAAATACCATAATTGTACGGATTATTGACTTATTATACCTTTAAAAGGGGATATAGTGCTTTAAATAGAATATTTCGTATTGGAGATTTTGTTTCTGTTTTCACGAAATATAACTTTACACAAAGTATACTTTTCAGTTGTTAAACTTTTGCGATATTAGAACTTGAATTTGTCTCTTCTACAAATTACACAAAAGTAAACCGAAATACTCCCCTGAAATTTTAAACACTTTTGTTTATTTCTGATATATTTACAGTGAAGAGTAAAAATAATAATTCCTTTTCCATCTCTTTCATTCTCTGTGTAATGTATCATCCTGCGCGCACTTCACTTCACTTTTCTCGCTGCTTTCTTCGTGGGTAATTGCTTAAGTGCTTTCTTGTGTTTCTTCACTTCCAACCACTTTCCTCTATGCTTTCTTTTCTTCATTAAGAACGACAACACTTCGTTGATAAAAGTAATGAAAAACATGCCGGAAAAGCAAACACAACAACCCTCACAAGCTTTCTCTTATTTTCGAACGTATTTTTTCCCCTTATCCTCTGATCTCTTATCATAAAAGGAGAATTATGAAGAAGTTCCGAAAATGATGTTTAGATAACAGAGGTTTTTTTAAAACTTTAGTTATGTCAAAATATGCAGTCTCGTTGATTATTTAGTAAGAGTTTTTTCTAAGTTCCTTTAAAACATATAAGAAATGAGTCCGTATTTTAATAAGCTTATAAGAGAGCATGTACAGAAAACATAAAGCCGTTTAAGCTAATTCTTTATTCTTAAAATGCTTTTGTAGTACATAAGGCAGCGTTTCACCAACTGTGGGGCACGCGATAACTCTACGAGGGGGCCGCGACCTTGTTGAAAAGTCGAAAAACTAAATATTATTTAAAAATAATAATAATTAATTTATTGTGTAAGTAAACAAACAAAATATATTCTGGGGAATAGAAAATAAAATACACATTTACACTTATGTAATAAATACACTTATATATATATATATATATATATAAATACATCAGTCAGTACAATGAATTTTATAAATAATTTAACAATTCTAAGTTAAGAACAAGTGTAATAACTACCAATTATCTTATAGATTTTTATAAACGCTTATCTTGATAATTTATGCGGTTCATTATTAATCATTTAACTGCATATTAAAAGTTACAGGATTCGCTCCTCACTGCCACCATTTTCCAAGTAGGCCAGCGTATGTGATGTATTGGGGGAGAGAAAATGAATTAATAAATGCAGATCCTGTGAAATGAGTCAATTTTTCGCAAGCACACACACAGTTAAAGTCCCTTTATTGTATTCCAAAGCCTTTGGAATAATGTATGGATAGCAGTGCACAGAAGAGATCATATTTCGGACAGACGTATGTATACGTCCAGAAAATTAATGCTTTGGCTGAGTGAAACGTTTACATACGCCGGTAGCACTTTAAAGGTTAAAGTCATATTGTATCTTTAGCGTCAAAGTATAGTATTAGTGAATGCTATACATTGTTGTTGTATGGAGGGGGGCGCGATAAAAATATGATTGAATATTGGATCGTGAACATGGAAAGTTTGAGAGGCACAGGGCTAAGGACATGAACATATTTAGTATTTACATTTAACCCATTATATATCCCAAAACTCTATTCCTTAATTTTTTCAAAAAAATAAAATGTATTAATATGATTACATGAACGGAATAAGAAAGGAAAAATATTGGCACAGAAATTACAAATCGTCTCTTTTTTAGGACATTTGTCAAATACGCTTATCAAATTCCACAATATTTATAGTAATGCAAGAAACTGTAATAAACACCGTGAGAGAAAAAATAAATTGAGTTTGTGATATTTTTGTATTTCTATGGTGTATGGAATGAAACGAAACACTTGTCATGGACAACTTGTCTCAACACTTGTCAGCATTACACCAATCACACACTTTCATCATTTTTTTCTTACAGTACGTACATCTTTTCTGTGTTTTAGTTGGCACGATGAAGTGATTTTCAGGATTAAGTCGTACATCTGTGCTAACCCGTCCTCCATCAGTTTGTTTCTTGAAATCCTCGAAATTTCGACGCTGATCCTGTTTACTTTGAGAGGTATAAAAGCGCTATTCTCGGTCGAACATCCAAAAGCAAACGCTTCCCATCTGGATTAGGAATTTAGTATGTACGCCAATTGTTTGAAACTCAAATATCGATCATGTGGGTGAACAATAACCACCACCACTTCTTTTACCTTATTCCACCAATACTACATTTATTTCACTCATACCAATGTAGAGATGATATTGTAATATGCCATTGTCCCCTTATTGGGACATTAAATAATTTGATCTTGTACTTATCTCAGGAACTCTAGAATCAACTGAAAGTTAATGGAGAAATTATATATTCATAATAAAGACATCAGCTTAAAAATGCACTACTGGTCATTAAAATTGCTACACAATGAAGGCGGCATGCTATAGACATGAAATTTAATCAACAGGTAGAAGGTGCTGTGATATGCAAAAGATTAGCTTTTCAGCACATTCAAACAAAGCAGGCACCGGTAGCTACAGCTACAATGTGTTTCAGTAAAAAAAATTTGTTCAAGTGGTTTCTGATACATAAATTGCATTTGAACGTTGTTGACTGATGAATAGTTGCTGTGATGCCCCGTGTAAGAAGCAGAAATGCGTACCAGTACGTTTCTGACTTTGATAAAGGTCGAATTATAGAGTACCATGATTGCTGTTTATCGTAATACAGTATTACTGCTCATGTCGGTCGAGATCTAATGACTGTTAGCAGAATATGGCATCGATGGGTCAGAATGGTATTATATAACGCCGAGCTGGATCTCAATGGCCTAGTATGACTAGAAGTCGAGAAGACAGGCATCTTACCCGCATGGTCTTAATGGAACGCGGAGCCTCGTCTAGAGCTATGAGTCAAGAATTGGGGTCGTTTGCAAGACAACAAGTGTCTACACAAACAGATTGATGTCGTTTGCAGCAGCATGGGCTCTCAGCTGGGAGACCATGGCTGCGCTTCCCTTGAAGCTGCATTACAAACAATAGTGTCTTCAATGGTGTGATAAACGTCGAACATGAGCAGAGGAATGGTGATGCATTCATTTTTCAGATGAATCCAGAGTTCTGTTTACAGCATCAAGATGGTCGTGCGGCATCGTGGATTGTGTTTGCGGCATCTAGTGGACGCACATTGGCAGCGTGTGTTCGTCGTAGCCATACTGGTCCATCACTTGGCGGGATGGTATGGGGTGCTATTGGATACACGTCTCTTTCACCTCTTTTCGCCTGCACGTTACATTTCTGGCGTGTTACCATCCATGACTCTACCCTTTGTCGAGTTCTGCAAAAACCCACGTTTTGTAGCAGGATAATGCACGATTGCCAGTTCCCGGTATCGTACGGACCTACTTTGACACGGAAAATGTTTGGCTGTTGTTCCGGCCTGCACGTTCACCAGATCTCTCACCAATAGAAAATGTCTGGCCCATGGTTACTTGTGACTGACTCGTAAACATACGCCAATTACTACGGTGGCATCGTGTTGAAGCTTCATTGTCATCTATACCTGTACATGCCAT
>BMAO01018511.1:0-28416 GCA_019973975.1 Trichonephila clavata | reverse complement strand
CGTTACACATCGAGTATAAAAAAGAAAGTTTTAAATATAAAAAAGATATAAACATAAAAAAATAGGCTTCTACATAGATCGAAATACTGTTTATTTTAATTAGCTTCAAGAGTTGAAATTCTAGAAGTGTACTATTTTTTCAAAAAACTGAGATAATACCTCGAATAAATGACTTCAGAACATAAGAACATTACAGACGTACATTTCAGGTTTCTTCGTAAAAAAGGGGGTGCGCGTTATACATTAAATATATACCTTAAAACTAAAAAAGCAGCTTGGATGTATAGGTGCACGTTATAAGCGTGATTTTACGGTAATATTTTAAAGTGTAATCATACTTTTTGTGAACCCGGTATACTTTTGCACTCTGTTTCATATCGACTTGATTTATAAAATCAGTTTTTCAAATTACTCCCAAAATTGCAATTTATTATTACAATAATCTACTCCATCATATATTTCTTTTATGTCTTTCCTTTCTGATACAAGCGCTAAAGTGTTCTACCCTGAAAAAATTAATACTTCTTCAAACACAAGTAGTGGAGCTAAGGAAAATCTTCAGACAAAATAGAACAATGAAAAAGGAAATCAACGATGGTGACAAAAGAGCATCCAGACAAACAAAGAAAATAACTTATGAAAAAAGTTGGTGATTTAATCAGAACTTTTAATTTATAAAAAATTCTTTACATCAATAGTAACAGGTTTTGCTCTTTTATTTATGATTTTTATTAATTGTATCTGATATTAATATTGGTACCTTTTGGTTGGTTGAGAATTGGCGATAAATCGCTAAATGTTTGAGAGCCATTAATATATAAACAGATTTTAAAAAAAGATTTAAAAATGAAGAAAAGAATAAACGAATGTTTTAAGCCTTTCGAGGTCCTGGGGAAGATTGCTTCCCATCTACATGATCATACAAAATAACCTGTGGGGAGCACAAAACCCATTATAATATATTGGGCTTGCCAAATTAAAAATGGGAAGGCTAAATTCCGCTTCAGTGTTGTGCTACTGCACATAATCCAACGATTATGACATCTATGAATCGGACAAAAAAAGATGGTACTAAAAAGAAGTACCTTGTCCAAAAGCTGTCGCTGTATATAACGATTTCATGGGAGGGGTTGATCGCTTCGATCAAAGAAGATAAAGATGCCAAATGAGCCTCTGAAGAAGAAATTCTCGAGGGATTCTCTGATCAGGGTGTAATTCATGTTAGAAGAATCACTATAAAAAAGATGCTATAATTATTCCTACGAAACATTTATTTTAACATTCAATAGCCCGAAACTTCCAAATGCAATAAAAGCAGGTTATTTAAACTGTAAGATACTTCCCTACATATCGAATCCTCTGCGATGTTTCAAGTGCCAGAGGTTTGGACATTCGCAAACTTCCTGCCGCGGACAATTAACGTGCTCTAGATGTGCCTCCACTGGGCATCCTTCCTCGGAATGTAGTCTAGAGCCGAAATGTGTTAATTGTTCCCAGTCCCATCCATCAGACTCAAAATTATGCCCCAAGGGTAAAGTCAAAAAACAGATCCAGGAAATAAAAACAAATTAAAATATTTCTTATCTTGAAGCGCGTAAATTAATAGTCCCACAAAAATCTCAAACATACGCCCAAGCTGCTAAATCATCAATTGCAACCACAACTACCCAAACAGATGAAACCATCACAAAATTAATATGCCCACTATTGAAATTACTACAACCTTTAATACCCACTCCAAAGCCAACTATGTCTTCCAGTATTCCTTCAGTTACCAGATCGTCTACTTCAACTCTTACCATCCACATCTTCTGTTACAATTACAACGACATCAGAATCGCATCCACCTATTCCTTTATTTGCTAATGCTCCCTCCACGTCTGATAGTCTTCTTGGATCTGTTGCATTATCCTCATCCAAACAAACACTTTCCCCTTCAACATGCCCTATTTTTACAGTCTCACCCGCCACATTTAATAGTCTATCTACCTCTGTTGCATCTTCCTTATCCAGTAAAGCACTTTCTTCATCCACAGTATCAATGTTTACACCTTTACCAACTGAAACAAGTCCTCTTCTTAAAACTACCACCACTACTTCCAATACTATACCTTCTACACCCCAGGCTTCGAAACCTCGTAAGAAAAAGCGTCCACTTAAAAACACTGCAAAACACAATATAAAAATAAAGATGGCTCCACATAAACCCAGAAAGTCCGCTTTATGTACGACGTAGAGGAAGAGGATATTGAATCGAATCCTGATTTTGTGCAAAAAGATGGTAAAAATTATTACAAAGGATCGTTAATTTTAACGCCGACAAGACTTAGAAAATGACTTCTTTTTTCAATAATACTTATCGAACTAGGTGGGGAATCCCCCCACCAATTTTCGTTTGTTTTTCAGCTTATTAAAATTGACTTATATATGAAATTTGAAACTTTACCTTTTTTTTAACTGAAATTTAACCAAATTTTTTAGTGATTTCAAACTTTTAATGTTGTACAAATGTTTGGCATAGTTTAGCCAAAATTGACTCTTGCGTCAATAACCCCAACTCTCACTCACTCACTTATTTCTTATGCATGAATTACTTTATTTACTTTGTGAAAATCATAAAACTTTAATATTATTATTTAATTATTTTTAAATTATATTTTCCAATGGAAATTTTGTTGAATCAATTTGAGCATGGTCTGACTTTTTCAAATTGTGTATGATTTAGAACCAGTTTTCACAATTTTAGTATCTTTTGAATCATTGTTTGGCGCAGCTTAGCCTAACTTGGCTCTTTTGCCATAAAATCAAACAATAAAATCAAGCCAAATGAGAAGATCTGTAAAATGGTTGCATATACTAAATTCTATTTTCTTATTGACCCTGACATCATAAATAGTTTCATATTGTGGCAAGTTAACGTAAAAAACAAAAGCTTAGACCAGCTATTATTCTATATAGCATTAGATCATCAGCTAATAGACGGATATTCCTCAAGAAAAAGGAAAGAACGTCCTGCTAGCTTCCAAACTTAGAAGTATATAGTTCCGGATGATGTGCGCTTAGCCAGTGTGGGAAATCATATGCCAAAGATGGTTCCAACTATAGACAATGTAGGAAATGTCGCAGATAGAGACAAAAAAAAAAGGACCCGCTACATGCATGCAGAATGTGAAATCCCCTTATGCATTGCAACATGCTTCTCATCTTTTCATGGCAAATAATCACCATTAAATTTAAATTTCGTTATTACGGTGAATGGTTCCTGGAAGTATTCCCCCCCCCCCTCCTCTAAAATTTAAATGTAAACATAAAACTCGGCAAAATAAAATATATTTCCTTAAATGCTATTGTTTAATTGTTAGTAAAACATAAAAAAAATGCGAGAAATTCAAAAGAGAAATAAATGGCCCCGGAAAGGATTATTATAGAATTGTATTTAACAATAACTGAGGATCATAGAAAAAAAGGAAAGGAAAACTGTAGGAAAAGAAAGAAGCCAAATAAATGTTACTTAGTGTCGGAGGGAACTGAGAGGAGAGTCAGGAGCGGAAACTGAGAACAATACGCGTGTGCTGTCGGAAGTGGCACAAGAAAACTAAACAGACTTAAAAAGAAGGCGTGAATACACCGGATATAAGATGGAAAGACGAAGGATATAAATGAGTTCCTTTAAATGTATAGAAAATAACAGTTCAAATAACCCTTGATGTTTTGTAATAAACAGTCTGTTCTTAAAGTAACCGGGAGAACCGTATGGATAATTAACAGACATTACCACTCGAAAATTAAAAGCAAACTTCATTACTCAGTTCATTTCAAAGCAAATTAGAAAATATAAGAATGGCATAGTACAAAAAGAATCAGATTTTGAATTATTTATCTGCAACACACACGCAAAACGTCCCTGAAAAGTATGAAATTATAAAAAGAAATTTCTCATACCTAAACATGTATGAATCAAAAAGAATCCTTATCGAACTTTATATTTGTCGCGTGGAAAAAAAGTTTAAACTTAATGAACTTATTTCTTTTTTAAAAAATCTTATCAGTGTATGTATGCATAAAAAATATGAAAAATCTACAAAGTTAACTATTACACTTTAGACACCCACCAATATTAATCTATTTTTCATTTAGTCCCAACATACTGTAGCGTCGAATCATTAGTCGAGCACTTCCTGACAATACTTGTTAAGTTTGATGAACGGGATGACGGGAATGCTCAGATGGGACATTGTATCTTCCAAAAGAGACCATGTATTATTCCCTCACGCCCAGGGGCAAACAGGTGTCTCACTGATTCTGAAATCGGCTATGTTAATAGCACACCCCCTTCTCTCACCGACCCTCAAATAACGTTCGGACACCTCGATCTGTAGGAAAGACATTCCTGTGAATAATATTCAATGCCAAGTTGCTTCGCACATGTGGATCACTAACTATTTAAATGAATAGTAATGTCGCCTTGATGTGTTAAAGATATACTTTGGAGGATGTCCTCAGTGTCCAAGTGACAGGACGATTTATGGCCCTGCAGATGGTATATGAGGTACGGGGACGAAATTGATTTCAGACGCACCAGTCAATTGTCTCAAAACCCCAATGGAAAAAGACGAGAAGGGTCATGTGAAGATCCTCTACACTGGCCAATGAGAGATTATTGGGGGCATGAAAGAGGGCCCCAGGGGTTAAAAGGGTCGGCTTGCAAGTTGATGAGGACCTTCTGGATCTCCTTCAATCTTCTGTATTACCTTCCACGTCAGTTTTTTTTCTTCATCGAAGACACTCCATAGAGGTTACGGGGGCAGCCGCACCTCAAGGACTAAGGGAGAGGAACTGCGATGACCTTTGAATGACGGAGCGCTGGAGTCTGCAGAGCAACCGCTTGAATAAAGAGACTTTGGACCATACCAGTGAAAGGGGTTGCAGGGGCAGCTGCACCCGGGAGCTGATCATCTCAAGACCTTTAAACCTTAAACGGGACTAGAACTTTTCTCCAGCGAAAGGATGTGAAAAGCAAAACTTACTACTAAATATAATGTTTTGTTTGATTAATTTGGAATAAATACCTTTTGGCAAAAAGCTGTGTGAATCCTCATACTACCCAGTAAAGAAGTAATCTTACTAGCTTACGTCGTTACAATACACTACATCAGGAATGGCCTGCCGATTGGTGTACAAAACTCCTCCCATAGACCAACAGATTTTCAATTTTTGGCACAGAAATTACGCCTCGGCGTTTTCATCTCTACGTGTTTTTTAGAATATGACCCCCCCCCCCCCACACTTCCTCTTTTTATAAAAGAGGTCTGTGTAAGCAGCTACACGATAGTGAGTTTTAAATCGTATGTCTATTGTTTTTAGGTTATTTATGTAACTTCGTACGTTTTTGAAATCTGTGTGATGAAACAGTCTGTTAGTAAGAATTGAAATAATAGACTCGTATTTATACAATGACCAAAGTTCAATTGCCCTCAAGTCCTTTGGGTTGTCAGAGCTTAGAGGTCCTGTAGTGTTGCGTAAATATGTATGAATAATGCGATGTGTGATTTCAAAATATTCATTTTAACTATCTTTCGAACATTCAAATATAAAATAATAAAGAAGGGGAAAATGGGTGTAAAGTAATTCAGGAATAAAGTAAAAAAAATAATCATAAAAAAGACAGCAAAAAATACAGTGATTTTAAATTTTCTGAAAAAATTGTGAATCAACAAAATTGTTAATTCATTTAGGATCAACAAAAGAAAGGAATTTGCGTGAATTGAAATATTTTCACATATATAATTTTAACTTTTTCGTATAGCTCACTCATAGATGAAAAAGCATATACTACCCATAGAAAATGAAACAGAATATATATAAAAATATAAAGCTTTTCACATGTTTAAAATTAATTACAAATTTTTGTAAAATACTTTTCATTAGTAAGATATTATATGGACGGTCTTTTTAAATAAAATGCATTATAATGTACACAATGAGCAATTTTTTTTAAAAATAAGTTTTAATTTTTATTGCAAAATTTAAAATTAAATATTTTAAAATAATGTGTTAATTTATTTATATTTACTGTTGATCTCATAAACAGATAAAATGACTCAAAATTTTTTTAAAATTCAACATAATTTTAGAATGAGCCAAATTTTGTAGTGAAAGAAACATGTAGAAATTAAAAATGTTATAATACTTTAACTTTTTGTTGCTATTTTTCATATTTATGTAGATTAATATACTCTCTATTTTTTCTTTACATTATATATAAAAACTTACTCTGTAGATCAAAACTATCGAATACAATTAAATGTTTTATTTGGAACTTTGTATGCGCTATGCATGGTTAATATTACAATAAATATACATTCTTCTTTCCTTATTATATTTTACAAATATTATGTACATTTATTTTAAATCCCGTTTACTGCAATGATTTCGCTTACATAAAGTTTTCCATGAAATGTTTTATAAATCTGAAGGTGAAGTAGAGTAAAATACATATTTAACATCTTATAACTTCTGTTTGAAGTTCAAGGTCTTTCGATCTAGCAAATGTTGACTAAGGTGATAGTTTTATAGATTTTACACGATCGATTAATCGATATTAGCAAACGTCCTTCACCTTAATGCTGTAATTCTTCAGAAAATCGGATTCAAGAAGAAATATTTTGTTTTACGTGATACTTTGTACCATAGTATTTCAGAAACGTGAGTATTGGGCTGGAATCATTATTCGGATTAACTTAAAATGCAAGGAAACTAAAATAAAATTAAAACACGTATGTTGAACTAGGATTTTCATAAATTCAAATCAGTTTAAAAAAGATATTTATTTAAAATCTTTGTTTAAACACAATCACAAACTGGACAAAAACAAAATATGTATAATAAAAGCTAAATTTTAATATATACTGCCTTTTTTTTAATGCTATTCATATTGTAAAAGTTTTAATCCTCTATTTAAATTTATTTTCTTTATTTTGAAATAATTTTTAATTGATTATTTTACTTAGTCAGTAGTTGAAAATTCTTTTCCATATTATTATCGTCTGATTAAATTCTAACTCTAGTTTTTCTGATAACTCAACTTTTTTTCTGATGTACAATCGTTTGTTGTCAAAGTTATGTTGCTAAACCTGGTATTTTTGTACTAATTCTAATATGTTTTTGTTCAGTTGGAGAAAAGAATTATAATTTTCCTGCGTATATTAACCACTTTTCTCGACAGTAAGTGATGTGTTCCTGTAATAAGTATCAGGTGATAAGATTATAAGCAAAAATTGATTTAAAATTTATAGATTTAAACATGTCTTTACTTTAACAAGCTTAAAATCTTTCACAATTCTATTTTTGGAACTCTCGTTTTGCTCAAATGACTGAACTGTTAGTTTTCTCACTTCTTACGTCTGCGGTATGACACTTATTTTAATTATTTAAAGATATTTTTCCCAATTTTTTGAAACAAAATTTTTTTTCGAAGTATGTATTATATGTTTGACTAATATCTTCCCCCCCCCCCCAGATATTATCAACTTTTTAAATTTAGCCTTATTATTACTCTTATAATTTTATCAATTTATTTTATTCCTACAATTTATCAAACGCACTAAAACAAGAAGAATTAATTTTCAAATATCTCTCGAATATAAAATTGTAAATTCATTCTTCATATTTTTTTGCATAGGAACATATTATAATGAAGCAAAACATTTGAATAAGAAGAACCTAGAATTAATTCTAAATTTTAATGTCCTAGTTTCATTATGCTATTTTACATCCTGTGATACATCCTTGCATCATCGCATATTTCCTGCTTAAGCTCTACTGTTAATCTAAATAAAACAGAGCTGTGATTTATCAACATAATTATTCAGTCTCACAAGCTTTTCCTTTATGAAGCAAAAAAATTCCTTTTTAAGTATTCTTTTTGCTATTATAATTAGTATTTTAATATTTTACGAGAAATTGAGATACAATTTAAGAGATGATAGTTTTATATTTTTGAATTCCCATTAACTTTTAAAATGTATCTCAATGTTTTGTAAAAAATATTTTAGATATTTAATATGAAAGCAAAAGGAATTTTTATCGCTTCGTTACAGTTGTATTCGTTGCAGTTCTATTGCTACGTCACAGTTATATTTTAAGTATAGTTTAAGTCAATACTAGTTTTTAATTTATTTTATAATAAACACAAGAAATTATATATTCAGTTGTGTATTATCATTGTAAAATTGTTCATCATACCTGTGGTTAAATTCCTTAGGTACCATTTTAAAAAATTCGCAGATTTCATGAATAACTGTTTAAATAATTATAAAGAATCCCAACTATTGTTAATAAATATTTCTTTATTCGACTTGTAACCTTTTTTTTCACCACCCTTCGTACTTTTAACCCGAAAACGCTTATGACGAAATATCGGTTAGTATGAAATAATACAGCGGTCCCGATAAACTACTATATGTATTTTTATGTATTTTTTCTTCTCTTAACACGAGAAGATTTTCCTTCTGGGAAAACACAAAATGCGGAAAACACCAGCCGGATTGAACTGTCCTACTGTATCATCGGAAGAATTCGTTGCAGTAGATGATGATAATGTGCTTATAGCCTCAATTTTATGGCAGACAAAGACATTATGGAGTTTTTTCGAAGCTCAAAAAATATCATTGATGTAGATTCCGACGACGAAAATGAAATGAATAATGCTCCTATTCCCACGTTATCCGAAGTAAGAAACATTATGAAAAGCATGCGCAGTTATTTTAGACACATGTTCCAATAGTGAAATTTGTTGAAAAATGAACGGCATCGAACAATTTATTCACAATTTGATGCTAAAAAAGGCAATGCAAAGAAAAATTCCAGATTATTTTCCAAAAACTCAATAAATGTTTCGTTTTTCAAAAAACTTTAAAATTTTGCATTGGGTTTTCTTAAATTCTTGTGAAAGTTTTTGTGTTTCATTGATTTTCATTAAATACAGCCATTATACATATCTATGTAAATAAAATAAACTCTAATGAACTAAACTTAATTTTGTTGATATTTTTTTTGTAATATCCTTTAAGCCCAAATTCTTTCAACACGAAAAAATATTTCAGTCCCTTCAGTTTCATCTTAAGCGATTTTCACTGTAGTTAAAAACAATATTTTCAATATTTTGATATTAATAAAAATATTATTAATAACAAAGAGTTGAAATTTCCAAAAATTGTAAAAGGACTTATCATTATAGACTCAAAACAATTATTTGCTTACAATATAAATTATCAAAAGTAATTACTGGCGTTTTTCTACGTGTCGCGTTGATATCTTAACAAGGTAATCCGACAAATTCAAGCAAACTATTTAAATTGTCATCAGCTAGTAAATTTTCATCTTCTTGATGATGAACAACTGAAGAAGAATCACTAATCGATTGAAGGTAAATTTTTTTCGGTAATCTCGCATCAGCTCAGCTGTCGTTCTTTTATGTGTCGCGTTGGTATCTTGACAAGGTATTCCAACAAATTCATGCGATTTGTTTAAATTATCATCAGCTTGTAAAATTTCATCAACTTGATGATGAACAACTGAAGAAGAATCACTAGTCAATTGAAGGTAAATTTTTTTCCGGGATCTGTAATCTCGCATACGCTTAGCTGGTGTTCTTTTACATGTCGCGTTGATATCTTGACAAGGTAATCCATCAAATGCATGCGGTTTATTTAAAACTAACATCAGCTTGTAAAATTCCATCATCTTGATGATGTACAACTGAAGGAGAATCACTAGTTGAATGAATGCGAACTTTATTGTATTTAAAATATTTTATTTGTGTAACCGATTTCTTGTTTATGGAATTTCTGTATTATTGTTACAGAAATATAAATAAATATTAATATAAGAATCTCACGCGCCTTACCTCACCTACCTTACGACATCGCGTAACGCGTAACGAAAATTTTTCCCTACCGTGCCGTAAGAAGTTAACTTCAAAAATAGATGAGCATAGAAAAAAATTAGACTTCCACATAGATCTAAATATTGTTTAGTTATAAGAACTGACATTTTTTTTAACTTAATGGGCGATAGTCCTAAAAATACACTAGTTTTTCAAAAGCCTGTGATAATTCTTCGAATAAATGACTTCAAAATATAAGAGCGTTACTCACGCATATTTCAGGTTTCTTCGTCAGTGAGTGAGTGAATATTAACGTCGCAAGGTTCAGCTACACGAGAGCTTTTGGCGACGGACCTCGTAATTTTGAACCATGGTCAAGTGACGAGGACGACACCTGAGCTGGCACCCTCTCTCCTAACTACCACACCACACCAACGGGAGGACGTTTGAGCTCACACCACACCAACGGGAAAAAGTTTCTTCGTAAAAAAAGAGGGTGCGAATTACGTGTTGAATATACCTAAACACATTAAAAATTGCAGCTTGAAAGTATAGGCGTGAGTTATACGCCGGATTTTACGAAAAAAATAATTTGCATCGCGTAATTATTTACATGTATCGTGATTTTACCTTTCATTTTTAACTATGTATGTATGTTGTGAATCTATCCTTAATTTGCTTTATGGGGTTATATTATGTGTATTGTGAATTTACCTTTGGTTTGTGTGCTGTGTATTTCTATAAAAGTGTAAAATAAGATCCCTTTTTTCTTTTTCTTTTTTGTAATTTCGAAGAGAAAAAAAAATAGATTTAACCTAATAAGGAATGCACTGTCTTCTTTTGCAGGGATAGCTTTGCATTGTAACATTCATTGAAAAAGAAGTGAATCACTCTGAATTTCCAATATACTATTATTCGATGAATGTGGATGTGTCGATATTGATTCAGAGTAGTACAACCCACCAAATACATATATAGATAAGGAAAATCTCAGACATATCAGAAGCTGTTTAAACACTGAGTTGCGAGTTTTTTGCGTTTGTTTTTAGTAAGGTATTTCTCAGTCCTTTTATAGATTGTTGTAGAAACCCAGTTCGCTGATTAAATTTGAAGTATATATAAAAGCAATAAAGTATTTCCTGCAAAATATAGTTTCCATTTAAAGAAGACAGTGAGTCACTCAATAGGTATCAATATAACTTCCTCCGTGTTTGTTGTATTGTATCTTTTCATCGCATTTCAGATTCTCAGGTTAAGTCAACAGCATATATTGTCAATATTGATAGAGCCACGTGTGTTAGTCTTTTAGCAAAGAAATATTGTTGGTACAGATGTATTCGATGCAATCGATTACTAAGGATATGGAATCATATATTGCAATCTTCTCAAAAATGTCAACTCCCTAGTTTGAGATTTTAAAAATATTTTTTCTCGAAGGGATAGTGCAGAAAATAAACACAAATGAATTTCATTGCATGTTTTGATTTTGTTCGTCAAAGTATTTTTAATAATTTAAAGCAGCGAAACCCAACCTGTGGCCCACCGGGCTTTTTGGAGTGGTCCACACATTGCCCATTGCACTAAAAAGGAATTCAATTATTTAAGAACAATTTATTAAAAATTTAGCAGGAAATTATATCAATCAAGCAATCAAATTCATCAATTTTGATATCGATGTCGTACGGGTATGAATTTTGAAAGATTTTTTTTTCTTGTCTATTTGTAATTGTAACAGGTAGTAATAACAAATACCAGTGAAATAGCGAATCGAACTGGAGTAGTGCCTTTTTTATGCGTCAAATAAAGCTTAGATTATAAACAAATAATATACAGATTTCAGTCAGGAATTCTGTCAAAACTTCCTTTTGATGCCATTCAACGCTTGATAAATTAATGTTTGAAATAAAAATAAGAGAAGCTTTATCAAAAGGAAAAAAAAATCCAATTTTCAAATTCTTTGGCAGTTTAGTTTATATACGACAATGGGTCATGCTTGGAATGAAACCGAAACTACTTCACTACTCAATAAAAAATGTATAAAACTGAAAAAAATGTTTATGTGTGTTTGATAGAGATTAATATAGCATTAAAAGCCCGCCTCCCCGCCCAAAAAAACTTTAATATTTTGATCAATTTTCCACATTTTAAGATTTAAATATTGCCCTGGTCTTAAATCCCCCCGCCCCCCATTAATCCTCATGTTGCGGCACGCATGAAATATCTGCCATATGTATGCGGCCCAGCGGGAAAAAGGTTGAGTACCCTTGATTTAATGCGTTTTCTTTCTTTATGTTGGCAAAATGTACAGAGAGCAAAAGTTGGCAACAGAGAAACCCACGAACTAATTAGCTAGAAACGCGCAATTGCATTTTTCATTTGACTATGACGTCACATGAATTTAGCCAATTAAAATCTATAGTATTATTTTATTCTTCCCTTTTTGCCAATCACGTTTACAAATAGATTTATTCACAAGGATATCCAAAACTGAAGATAACAATGAATTCAATAATTCAAAAATACAATGTTTTAGTTTTTATTTGAATTTTACACGATGCTTTGAACACGATGAATTTTACACGATGCTTTGAACACGATGAATTTTACACGATGCTACGCTGCTTTTTTAAAAATATGAGAGAGATCATCATTATCTATATATATAAAGGAGAAAAGCGACTCACTGACTGACTGACTGACTAATCACGAAATCTCTGGAACTATTCAACCTACACACTTGAAATTTGGTAGACATGTTCCTTTGATAGAGTAGACATCAGCTAAGAAAGGATTTTCCGAAATTCGAAACGCAAGGGGCGTTACGGGGGGTTAAGGGCTTTAATAATAATTGTTTCCATGTTTAAACTACTTGATGTACAATCTTGAAATTGGGTCAGCGGATTCCTTTCAGAGAGTAGAGATCCGCTACAAAATGAGTTTGCTGAAAATCGACCCCCAAGTGGCGTTGCAGGGGCTTAGGGGGTGTTATAGATAATTATTTCCATTTTTAAACTATTTGACGCACTGTCTTTAAATTTGATATATATATAGATTCCTTTCGTAGAATAATGATCAGTTACAAAACGGGTTTTGTGAAAACAGGTTTCTAAGTGGCGTTGCGGGGGATTAAGGGGCGTAATAGATAAATATATCCGTTTTTAAACTACTTCACCTACCTGCTTGAAAATTGGTAGGTAAGTTTCTTTCCTGGAGTAAATATCCGCTACAAAATGGGTTTTGAGAAAATTGACCCCCAAGGGGTGTTGCGGGAGCGGGGGTTTAAGGGGCGTTATAAATTCCTATTTTTAAGTTATTAGACGTACAGTCTTGAAACTTAGTAAGCAGATTCCTCTCATAGGTTAGAGATACGCTACAAAATGGGTTTCATGAAAATAGCCCCCAAGTGGGTTGCGGGACTTAAGGGCGTTATAGAAAATTATTTCCATTTTTAAACTATTAGACGCACAGTCTTTATATTTGATAAATAGATTTCTTTCATAGAGTAGAGATCAGCTATAAGAAGGTTTTGTAAAACAGACCTCTAAGTCGCGTTGCAGGGGAATAAGTGGCGTAATAGATAAATATTTTCGTTTTTAAACTACTTGACCTACCTGCTTGAAAATTGGTAGGAATGTTTCTTTCATGGAGTAAATATCCGCTACAAAACGGGTTTGGGAAAATTGACCCCAGGGGTGTTCGTTAAGGACAGATATAAATAATTATTTCTTTTTTTAAACTATTAGACTAACAGTCTTGAAATTTGGTTAGCAGATTCCTCTCATAGGATAGAAATACACTGCAAAATGTGTTTTGTGAAAATCGACCCCTAGGTGGTGTTGCGGGGGTTCAAGGGGCGTTATTGATAATTTTTTTGCATTTTTAATTAATTGGACGCACAGTCTTCAAATTTTGCTAAGCAGATTCCTTTCATAGAGTGCAATTCCCCTATAAAATGGTTTTGTGAAAACAGACCCAGAAGTGGCGTTGCGGGGCTCAGTGGCGTTATAGATAACTATCCCATTTTTAAACAATCAGACGTACAGTCTTGAAATTTGATAAGCAGATTCCTTTCGTAAAGTAGAGAACCGCTACAAAATGGGTTTCGCGAATATCAACTATCAAGTTTAATTTGGGGAGATTAAGAGGCGTAATCGATAAATATTTCCATTTTTAAACTATTTGATCATCCTGCTTGAAAATTGGTATGCATGTTCCTTTCATGGAATTGAGTTCCTCTAACAAAGAGTAAAACGAAAATTGACCCCCAGGGATGTTTGCGAGGGTCAAGAGGAGTTACAGAAAAAAATTCCTGTTTTTAATTGTTAGACCCATATACTTGAAATTTGTTAAGCATGTTTCTTTTGTTGAATAGGGATCCACTAAGAATAAATTTTAAGCAAATCAAGTTCTGGGGGGTTGCAGGGGGTTACTGGGACGTATTGACAAAAAAATTACTTTTTTCGAGCTACAAGGACTATAATAATGAAATTTGGTTTGCATTTTTCTTTTGTTGAATTGAAATCCGCTAAGAGCGGTAATTTTGGAAAACGGCTCACAATGGGATTACGGGGATATTTATAATAAAACTTTTGCTTTTTTCTGTTAGATTTAGACTTGAAATTTGGCTTGCATGTTCAATTTACGGAGTAGAGATCCACCGAAAATTGGTTTTGCGGGAATCCACTTGGTTTTTGAGTTACGAAAGAGCAAACATCATTCTATGCTTCAATTTTAGAGATTTTTAGAAAATACAAATTAGATGAGTTCTGCCCTTTTTTTTTATCAACAGGTGACAGTTACAGGTATAAGTATATTTTTCAATTCAATCGAATTCTTAATGCTAGGACTTAGATATCAATAATTTATACATATATATAAGCAGTAAAAATTTATAAAACATCATGAAATACCCAGCGAAGCGGGCGGGTAACAGCTAGTAAGTGATAATAGTTCTTGTAATTTTTTTCATGTTTGCCTAAACTCCTGGAGTAGCAAATTTAAGAATTCCTCTTACTGAAATGTATACATTTATGAGATGTACTAAATAATTATTATTAATAAACTTCATTAATTATTAGAAAAAAACAGCAACGTATTTGATTTTTAACAAAATTAATGGCTAAATTCCCACCAGTCACATGAAAAATGCGATCACATGTTCCCCATCGAATTCAAATGGACATTCAAATTTTACTTGCTGTTCTACTTATAAAATTTAAGTAAACAAACTTGATGATTTGGTAATGATGTTCAAGTATTAAGATTTTGTCAAAGTTTTCCAAAATACAAAAAAAAAAAAAATTCTTATAAGTATATTTTCAACTATTTTGCCCAATTTGTTTACCTATGTAAGTTATTACTGTCGACAACAATGTACTTGTTAAAAGAAAGTTTCTGTAAGAAATAAAAGTTGGTAACAGCGAAAAACATGAATTATTAGGTCGGAAATACGTGATTGTACTTATCACATGACTGTGACGTCACATTAATTTAGTCCATTAATTCAATGGTTTCTGTAAAATAAAATTGCTTTCTTAAAATACGTTTTTTAATTTTGACAAAAATATTATATTATACTTTGACACTTACCTAAATATATATATTAAAAAATCAAATTCACTTCAAATCACCGATTGATGTGAAATAGGAATTTCCAAAGCGTATGGATACACATTACAAAAAAAATCTTCTCAATAAATTCAATGGATGTCAAATCGAAATTGAATATTTATGTTAAACAATCGGAAATTTACTTTGGGATTCACCCTTGATCTGGTTACGCATATTTAACTCTTCTGCCATTTGAGTTGTCTTGAACATGGAAGAAAGATGAATTTCGTTTATCTTCTTTTATACATCATTTTATAGGTTTCCGGATACTTGGAAGAAAAAATGACCCTCTTCTTCATTGTCTTCATATACGTGTATTACCATATAAACTCTATAGCTTAAAGATTTGACATAGAAATGCATTCTAGTGTCGCGTTTATTTAATGCGTGTTGCTTAAAATATTATTTTGTTTTACACTCAGAGGAAAAAAATTGCTTGTTTATATTATTTATAAAAAAGGATATTCTTCATTTAAGGATTTTTACGGAACAAAATCAAGTATTTCTTAGAGAATTTTTAAATTCCTACTATTAGCTCACACACTCTCTCCCTATATATATATTTATTCATTTAAATATCTTGTTCAAATTTTCAATCGTTAATAAAATACTTTCTATTCATCCAATCAAATTCAAATAATTTTTTAAAACTTGTAGTGGATGACACTTGATGTTAATACAGTTTTTCCAAATATTAATTCATTAATTACATCAAATTAATCACAGGTTTTCTACGCCAGCTTGGATTCATCTCCATTGTTGTAACAATGTAACTGTCAAAACAATGACAAAAGTTGGCGTCGAAAACCGGTTTTTCTGCCAACTAGCCAAACCGGGAGTGCATTGTTACAAATCATGCTCTGTTTTCAATTCCTACTATTAGTTCACTCTCTCCCTATATATATATAAGTATATATATATATATATATATATATATATATAATCAAAATTTCTCTACAAGAGAGAGATGAATTAACATGATTAATGCGTAAAAGAATTGCAATTGCAAGCTAACCAGACAACAGAATTTAAAAGGAGATATAAAAAATTGATATAACAGAGTTAAATATAAAAATATAAAAGAATGGATGCTACAGTATTATCAACATTGCTGACTTAGGACAGCTTGTATACAAAAAAATTCTTACAAAAATTTCTCTATATAAAAGTGGGGTTGAACATGTTTTTTGGCCAGCCAACCTTCCCCCTTTCTGTTACCGAGCAAAAACCTATTGGAAATAATGGATAGGAAATCTAAATCCATTTTGAGAAAAAGTTAGCTTACCTAAAAATTGCATACAGAAATGAAGAGCCCGCGCTAAATCTGAGTACAATAAACAAGTTATTGCCAGATTCTGGACCCAAATACAAATTCAAAACAAAGCAATGGCTGAAAAATAGCCCTTAGCAAAAGTATGAAAAGAATAGAAATAATAAAATAAGAATTGTAAACATACTACCATTATCTTAGAGACTCTAAGATAATATGATTTAAAAGTTATAATAAATTTTAAAAAAGTAATTTTATCTAAAACTAGAAATCGGGGGTATTTAAAACTATCTAGGAAGAACAATAAATCTATAATATTAACCTATTAAAACTATGGAAATTTATTCCTTACTATTTAGAATTTCTTTATTCAAATATCTATTAATAAAATTAATTGGGTATTTTTGAATTAAACAGTATTTAGTAAAATGTTTATAGTTTTTTTTAGTTTTTTCTGATTTATTTGAAACTAGAAATTTATTGCGTAGTGTGTAATTAATAACAATATTTCTGAATATAGAAACATGCACATTACTCTCCCAATGCGGTACTTTTATAATATTGAAATTAAAGTCTTCTCGTTTATCATAAATATTAGTAACTATTTTATTATCTTTTAATTTAATTTCTATATCAAGAAAATTTGCTTCATAATTGTTACTATTTGTCTGTATTAAATTAAGATATTGTGGATCAAAATTAATATTAGGTTTAAAGTTGTCTTGCTTGCCAAAAATGATTATATCATCTATATAACGAAAAAAGTAATATTCTAAGTTGTCTGTGTGAAACTATTTTCAAAATAATGTAAATATAAATTGGCAAGACAGTTGCTAGCTGGGCCACCTTGTAGTAGACCCTTAATCTGTTGATAAATAATTACCATTATGATAAACATAATTCTCTTTCAGAACTAACCTAAGTAGAGAACCAAATCTATCATATTTGACATTTTTAAACAAATTATCTTTATGTAATTTTACAAGTGTTTTTATCATATCATCAATATTAATAAAGTTAAAAAGATCTTCAAAATCTAAACTAAATACTGAAAATATCTTTTTATCTTTAATTTGTGCAATAAGTTCTGTACTATTTTTAAGAATGTCTGAAGTTTTTAGATTATTTATTGTATCTTGTAACATTTCGTGGAGAATTTTGCCTGATATGCTTATATATGTATTAAAACCACTAGTAACTGTTCTAAACTTTACTGGGTCTTTATGAAATTTAGGAGTAAGAAATACAAGGGGAAATTTAAAATTATTATTAATTTGTATTTTTAATTGTTTGTGAAAAGCCAAAATTCGATTATTTATTTCTTTATCAGAAATTGATGACCTAATAAAAGCTGTATTCTTTTCAAAATGTTTGTTGAGCATTAAACTATAATAGTATTTACAAATGAAGGCAAAATTTCCAGGCACTTTATCAATATAAACTATAATAAATTTATTTTGTAATTTTTTAATCTGATTTTTAATATCATTAAAAAAGATGTTATTATCTGTACTAAAGTTACATTTATTAATCTGTTGTGTAGTTTTACATTTAAACTCTGTGAATGCCTCTATAGGCATACTATATTTAATAGCAATTTTGTAAATGAATTGCTCAATATCATTATATAACTGATTTTTGATAATTTTATTATTATTGGAAATCATAAGTCTAAAACCAGTATCTTTATTCATTATATTTCTAAGATTATTGTCTTTTACAATATTGTGGTTACCAGTAATAACATGCTCGTGATAATTATCTTTGAATTCTTTAAATTCATTACAATTACATTTTAAATTTTCTTGCTTTATAGGAACATTATATTTAAAAATTAATCTACCTATTTTTTATTACATTTAAAAGCCTTTTTAATAGTGATATTTTAAATTGGGAAAGTTGACTTTTTTTTTAAAAAAATGCTAGAAAAATTAATATTATCATAAGATCTATTCATATATAATAATTAACAATATTCTGTTTGATATTTTTTATTTACATTGTCTTTTATTTTATGTTTATGCTTCAGAAATTTGTGAATGTCTCTTATGATATGTATATATATATATAAAGCTGACTATCTATAATTTTATCTGAATTTAGTACATTTTCCGTAATACATATTTTTGTCTTACTTAATCCAAATATGAAAGATTTAATGTGCTTTATGTTAAAATTGTTCTCGAAACTATTACATACATCACTAATACTTTGAAATAACATTTTCGTCTCTGCTTAACCTTTTAGTCCTATTCCCTCTAGTTTTTTCTTTTATTAGTCTTTTTGATTTCATTATTGTAAAAACAATCTTGAGAATTTTGTTTAATAGCATTGAGAATATTTTTTCCTTGATATAATACATTTAGTCCATAAGGATAAATTGTATTATAATACTTAATGTAGAATTTTTCCCACCATAGTCTTTCTTTAACATTAGGGACTACTTTAATAATATTGAGTACAACATTTTCAAAACCATGTATATGGAAGTGTCTTATTTCTATTTTATTTGAATTTTTTATACTATTAAAGTTTAGTATCTGACCTATGTTGATTAATTCTAATATTAATTTTATTACATGTCTGTCCAATATATTTAAAAGGGCATAGTTTACATGTCAATGAGTAAATGCAGTTAAATGTCTTACAGAAGGTAAATTTAGAATTATCTTTGATTTGATCATTATTTATCATTATACATGTTTTACGTCTATTGTCCCCACATCTTTTATAAAAGTGAATTTTTTTATTGCAAAATTTACTATTTTGATGTTTACTTGAGAAATATTTACTGGTTATAATGGCATTAGAGTTAATAGAAATATTGTTGCAAGGCATAAAATCTTTTTTAGCATTCTTTAAGTATTCCTTATTCCAGAATACTCTGGTAAAATATCGTCTAGTTGAATCTCTACAATCAACTACATTTTTCAATATCTTGTCATCATTTACTGTATTCATCTTCCCTTATTTAATTAATCTGTTAAAAAACTAGCCTAACAGATGTGAATAACTAACGTGTATGAGAAAATTCTCAAAATAGCCTATAACAAATATTCTTTGAATAAACTAATTAAGTATGATAAATATCTTTCAATTATTATTACTATACTATATGAAAATTATATTTTTCACAATAACTCTTATTATCAGCAAATTAAAGGTCTTCCACAAGGAGCACCTGCGAGTAACTGTTTAGCCAATATTTATCTGCACTTTTATGAATATGATAACATTAGTTTCGATTCTTGTTACTTTTTTAGATACATAGATGACTTAATCATCTTTAGTAATATAGTAAATTTTGTTCCTAGTTTTAAATATTATCCCCAATATCTGAAATTATTAAAAACCAATTATAATAATGACTCTGCAAACTTTTTAGACCTACAATTAATTGTTAAGAATAATATACTAATTAGTAATATTTTTGATAAAAGAGACTCTTGATTCTAACATTATTAAAATGCCTTTTTGGGAAAGTAACCTACATCTATCTATTTTTAGAAATATCATTTTAAGTTTTATAAAAAGAAATAACGATTTAGTCACAGATAATGATGTTAAGCAAAATAATTTTAAGCTATTCCGCAATAATTGCTTGGAATACAACTATCCAAGTAACTTCATTTTTAAATATATTTCTAAATTATCTCTCTAATTCTCCTTTTCAAAGTTTAAGTATTATTCTTTGTTTTTTTCTCCTTCTGTTTTTTATTATTTTCAATTTGTTTTTGTTTGCTTTGTTTAATTACAAAAAAAACTATCCAGGTGCGCCACTAATTTTTGCATCTGGTTTTACCAACTGAACACGTCATTTTAACGATCATTTAGTGTATTGTTCCCGTACGTACAGTCTTTTCCCGTCTCCGGTTATTTGCATTTTTTCATGTAAGTTTTTGCTTCATTATTCCTTTTCAAAATTATTTTTATTTGTATTTTGTTAGGATTCATTTCCTTTCATATTTTCTATTATTTTTATTTTTATTTTTCTTTGGTTGCAAATTACACGTGGTTGGTTTTAGGCCTAACTTTTCAATATTGGTATGTTTTCCTGTTATGTATAAAATTTCTGCTGAACAGGGGAAGGTAGGATCCATAAAATATATTTAACCCTAATTTTGCTGGTCCTAATTCAGCAACAGCTTTAGAAATCATAACAGGTCTTCATTTTAGTCTATTGACTCTTTTGGCTTCTTACATTTTAAAGTTCTAATTCTGTTCCATGTTATACATACGCTTAGTTAATTCTTCTATAATAGACTCTTCCATCATTTTTAAAGTGTGTTTCTTGAAATCTGGTTTAAATCTTCTAGCTTTGTTAGTGATATTATTTTGTATTATCAATTTTATTATGCCATGTATTTCTTTCATTTTATGTTACTATATATATATATATATATATATATATATCTTGTTCAAATTTTCAATTGTTAATAAAATACTTTCTATTCATCCATTCAAAGTAGGAATTGACTTAAATTTTTTTTTTATATTACTTGTTTATTGAAAAACTCAGTAAAAGGAATTTTCCTTCCGTATCCCCAAATTTAAACCTGAATATAATTATTATTGCTGAGACTATTTATACTTATGACGGAACATAAAGAATCATCACTTTCTTATACATATATATAATCCATAAGTTTCCTCAACACTAAAACAGAAAATTTTCTCTCAGGGCAGCCAAGTAAACGTGGTCACGAACTCTTGGTCGGCAGTTTCAAATCCTACTGCTACTGCCGATCCCCCCCCCCCTGTGAAGAGCAGCTGATCCTTGTTTAACTGTCGTAAATCTAAGTCATCCCTTTGGCGTACTGTGAAAATTTGTGGAATGATGATGCCAGCTCAGACGTCACCTTTGCCCCTTTACCGCACTTTAAAACTACAAGTTTTGTCGCCAATTGCCTTCATTTTGCTTCAGAGTGCATTAAAATAAATCAATTGAAAATTCATTAATTCTCTCTTCCCATCATTTACCTCAATAATTTTGCATAAAAAAGAAATATTAAACAAATAAAGTTTTTAATTCTTGTTCTTTGATAGAAATCTAATAAAAACATGCATTAAAAAAATGCACCTTGGAATTCTTTGGATAATACATAAACAAAATTAACTGTTTCTGACCACTTTAATACTTCTCTAGATCAATTATTTGCACACACAAAAAAAAAATGTTTTGCAGTTAAATTTTTTTAAGCAAAATACACTGAATATATTTCAATTAAAAAAATTAAAGTGTTTCCAAATGCTATCAAAATTAATATTTTAATGTTCATAACATCATGCATGTGATGTTGATTTAGGAATTTACGTGATGTTTTTTTCTCAGCACGTTTTGAAATCATGATTATCTTCGCGTAATATTAAGGAATACGCCTTGAAATCAGAAGCTTTTTTTTACATAGAAAAGTACTATTTTACTAAGCATATTATTTTTATTTCAGTCGAACCATTTTTCTGTACAGATGCAGTGAAATTTCACTTTTTTATATTTTATAAAGGGGGGAAATTGAATATATTTATGTCCAACATTTTTAAATTTTCAACACTCACCATTATTAGTTACAAACGCATTCATTGCAACTAAGAATTTACACGAAGACTGAAAACTTTTTTCTTTCTGAAAATGAGCTGCGAGAGTTCAGTTCATCCCTTAACGTGCACGATCGAGTTAATTCGATAGCACTAAAATGGCCAAACCGTGCACAAACGAAATAATTCGAGCGGTGTGATATTTTATACTGCTATAATTTCTGCACTCGTTAGACTGAGTGCGATGTGTCGTCGTGATTTCGTAAATTTAGATAAAATTTATAGTAAATTTAAACGAATATTATTAAAAAATATATTCTTTCACATTTGCTACACATCAGCATTTGGAACGCATACAATGGAGTAAGGTACACCCCGCATCGCAGGAAAGGGGGCAGGACTCTTGGAGGCTCAAAGCCTGACTGACGCCAAAGACGTACCCTTTGAAGATCCGGCTTGGGGCCCAAACCTGACTTTGCGGGGGGGGCTGATATTCTCGGTTACGTCACTGAACGCATATGTTATGGAAAAAAATTGAGGTGGAAAAAAATTTACTTTTCAGAAGCAAATAATACATGTAGCCGCCTTATCCGGTATAGTGACGCTGACTGCGGTGCCGTAGGGCCTGGGTTCGAACCCGAAGAAGGCATGGATGTTTGCATTGTAATCCTTCACAGACTTTATATTCCTTCATCTTTTGTGATGTTTGCTTCATGCTTACTTCTGTAATCCTCATGTGATACTTTGTGGTGCACAGGGATTTATAAATGTTCTAAAAAAAATATAAATAAATAAAAGATAATAATAAAAAAAGAAAAACAAATAGTAGAAAGACTTACATGCAAAGTTATCAAGCGATGCAAATATAAAAAAAAATCGAGTAGACCAAAATCTTCTGTAATTCTACGACTAACAGACTTTCCAGTTTTGTTTCTCCAACATGAAAAAAAGAAAATCCCTCAAAAAGATATTATGTTGTGTATTGAGCTAAAAGGGATAGAGAGGAAAAAGAAAGCAGTTGTTACATGAGTAATAATTGCAAAGTCGCGCTATGTGCTGCACCTTGTATCCAAATATATCACACTAAAGAAAATTTGGAATTATTTTTTTTAAATAAATACTTCTAATATTATTATTATGTCTCCTGAAAAAGAAAAAATAAATACTTGAACTGATAAAAATATTTTTTTTTTCGAAACAGCTATTCAAAAAAGAAAGTTAATTAAAGTCAATGATTGTACAAAATTGCAATATTCGACTGCTGTCTGCTATTTGGATCAAATTTAAAATTAAAATTTTGATTGATTCTGTAATTTTGGGGGGCGGGGGGTCAAAACAAGGTTCTAAAATGTGTTTTCTAAAATAAAAAAAAAAATTTGAGCCTACTTTCTTTTTTTTTGAATCAGTGTCCATTGAGTGATTAAAGGATCTATCACACACAATGGAAATCTTTAGTGATCTACTTTTTGATATGCTTGGAAAACCCCGAACTACTTTGTGTCATCATTTGGGAGTCTATTTCAGTGAAACATTACTTTTTGTTTACCATACGTACTATTCACGCATTCTACAATCGTTTCAAATTTCCTACCTTTTCAAAATCCATCGCAGGGCTCCTACCTTTAAGGCACGCGCAGCAATGAACCAAGCGACGCAAACAGTGACCTTGATGAAGAAAGAGAAAGACCGATTAATAACCTCTCATTGAATGTTCTATTTGACGTCACTGGTTGACCGCCAAAAGGTTGGTGCTCTTGCGAAACAGCAGTCCGGAGGGGAAAAAGAAAATGTAAATTGCGGTTTTCACTGCAGCCTACACCCAAACTTTCAAAAGCGAAAGGGTTATAGAGGAAAAACACAACCAGTATCGCGTCAAAAATAATAATGGTAAAAACACGCGCGAGCCGGAGCCGAGTTAAATTTAGAATCAGATTAATATTTGTTTACTTTCATGTAGATTTCGACTTTCTGTTGTAGCAAGCACCTTCTCACCTGATCGTTTGTTTCGCTTCGTCGCCGATGCATGCGATTTAGTAACCCGGATGCAAAAGGATTCTATTAGGCACATTGAGTGAAAATGTCATCGAGGTAATAAGTTTGTAGCGTTTCAGTTTAATAATAGACAAGGCCAATGAATCATATCCGGTTTATTCCAGAGTTTTCTCTAATAGTTATTTCAAAGTATTTAGCGGTGTTTTTACTGCCTTAAACTTAAGTAGTAATTTTCTCCCAGTTAAAACGGTTCACGCTTCAGAAAATAAATTTAGAAAGCTTATATTAAACTTGACACTGACAATGAAAGGCTGAGAGAGAAAACGATTCAAAATGCAATAAAGCTCTTGAGTGTGAGTGAGCACCAACTCTATCCTTTGTATTATTTTATCATTAACTAAAAATATGTTCTCTTTTCTCTTTCAATATATAATAATTTACTTCATTTTTTTCTGCTAAACTTTATTATCCCTTACCGACAGACTATGTATATAAAAAATATGAGAAAAAAATTATTTATTATCAAAAACATGTTGCTTAAATGTTATCATTGCAGTGACGTAACGCACCTCACCGCATTGCGGAGGAAAAGGCCAGGATTTTAGGGGGTCCAAAGCCTGACTGACCCGCCTAGTACGTATTTAACCAATTTATAAAATAATAAAGGTTCAACCTGATTTTGCAGGGGGGGGGGGGCTAATATTCTCCGTTACACCACTGGTGTGGCGAATTCGTTTTTTTTAATTCAGCGGGCTTAGTTCATGCGACATCATCAGTCACATGATAACAACAAACGTGTGTTCCTGCCAATCAGTTCATAAATGTATGTGACGTCATAGTCGCAAGATAAATTCAGTCACGTTTTTCTAGTCAATCAGTCCATACGCTTCACTGATGCCAGTTTTTTGCTTTTTGCAGAAATTTTCTTTTGAAAAGAACATATTAGTAAACAATCATGATGCACATAAGTAAAGAAAATGCACTTGATGTAAAAATACACGAAAATTAAAGTAATTTTTGTCTTTGATTTTGGAAAAATCTTTCGAAGAGAATCTTAATATTTGAACATCTGTACCAAATGACAAAATAGGAAGTTTTATCTAAACATATGAGAAAAATAACAAGTCTAATGTCAGTTTTGAATTCAATGGAAAACACGTGATCGTATTTATTATGTGACGTCATGAATTTAGCTCATTGTTTCTCTAAATAGAAAATTTTATTACTTCACGTTTTAAAACATTTGAAATATATTTGGTATGCAAATAAAATCGTATCTAAGTATTATACAGATACATAAGGGAAATTCTAACATAAATAAAAATAGTAAGCACACACACACAAAAGAAAACCAATTGAACAGCAATCAATCGTGTTGACAAGGCAAAATCCAAAAGGAATTCACCAGTCTGAGTCGTAAATCTGAAAGTTATTTTTTAAAACATTCAGCATTATTTCCTTAATTTGAATCAGCTCTATCTTATCCGGCTTCAGTTTAACAGACCTCCAAAATAAAGAAGTAATTATTACGAAATTTATATCGTGGTTGTTTTGTATGCGCAATTTCAAGAAATTTTAATTCATCATCAGAATTTATTGAGAAATTGACGCCTCGTTGTGCAGACGCTATTTACTGTTCTCTTCGACCAAATTCAATGGCAATTGTTTCTCATTATTTCCAGTATTTTAGAATTGTCATTTGCAGAAATGGTAAAAATTGAATAAAGATGGAACAAAGAACCTCCTTAAAAAAAGGGCTCTCAAATTCTTTGTCGTCTACTCTGCTGGAAAGCTAGAATTTGATATCCCTCGAAAAATTATCTTAATTACATACAAGGGGTCCCAACATGTAACATTTCGACACTTTCAAATAATTTTACCTTCTTTTAACCGTCTGTTCGAGATTATCTCGCTCTTGTCACTAGAGCTCCAAAATGCCATGCGCGAGAATTATACGGCGTAATATTTTTTGAGTGAATGTTTTACACCCGAATACATATACCGGGAAGTTTATTTTGGCTTCCTCTCTTAGTTTTTTGCATAATGGCGACAATTTATGTGTACCCAAATCATCAAAATAACTTCTTAATGCGATTATTTCAATTTATTTTGCAAAAAAAGGCCCCTCAAGATTTTTGATACAGGGCCCAGTCAGGACTAGTTATGTCAGTGTTACATGAATAGATTTGTCTTTGAGTATTCTTACTTTTCAGAGATACTCATTTATTTTGACTTAAAGGCCTCCACATCCCCCTAGTGGTAAGTGGAGTATATGGAGTTAAGGGTTAGTAATAAATTAAATGTAAAAAAACTTTTTAAGAACAAGCTTTTATTTAAACGCGCTAAAAAGAATAAAATAAACTTTCCTTTAAAACTTTTTTTACTATCAACTTATAACGTCATTACACAATTTATATGATATAAAAGCTTGTCGCAATATTTAAGTACTCATATTTACTTAGTTTGAATTTTTAAAAACCAAAATCAATCAGGTCAAGTTATTTATTTTACTTGTTTATCTACACAGGTAAATCTCGCGACAAGCTTTTATATCATATAAATTGTGTAATGACGTTATAAGTTGATAGTAAAAAAGTTTTAAAGGAAAAGTTTATTTTATTCTTTTTAGCGCGTTTAAATAAAAGCTTGTTCTTAAAAAAGTTTTTTTACATTTAATTTATTTTTTACTTTTTAGTTATCGCTGGACAGGTTTCTCAGCCTGTTCAACTCATTGAACGCTGGTTCGCCATCCCTGGTTTAGCTGAATTAATTCTCGCAAAATGGTATTAGACTAAAAACACAATTTTTTTAAATCCGTAATTTTTAAGCAATTTTTTCAATCTTCATGCAGATTTTGGCTAACATTGTTCTACACACGAAAAAAAAGGTTTAGTGAGATTATCTTCATAAATGACAAAGTTATTAAATGTTTAATTAAAATTTTGACTATTTTGAAAAACTTAAAAATATATTATTTATTTGAAATATTTTGAAGATAAGGGATGTATTTCTCTAACATATTAGAAGAAAATTTTAATTGTTTATTAAAAACTTCAAAAGGCATTTAAATATTTGTATTAATCAATAAAATGCTTAAGACTAAAAACGCATTTTGTAATCAAAAAAGAAAGTTTTATCAAATAATGATAATTTTTTGCTGGACATTGAATATCTTCTACGTAAGAATCTATTTTTTTTAATTGCTCAGATCATCTTTAGAAACTTGATTTTGAAAAAATCAATAATTAAATTCAAATAAAGATTCTATTTGTAATTAAATTTAAGGACACATGTCGTAGTGTGTGTTTAGATTACTGGTGATAAAATGAGGTATATTTAAATTACTCGTAGGCTTAAAATTAGAAAATTTCTTTAAAAAATTACTTCATTTTATTGTAAAATTATTTTTTTTAATCGAAAATATATTGCATTTCTAGATAATATTTTCTCTTATTGTTTTCCTAGGGATTCCTTTTTGATGGGTAAGATACATTAAAAAAATGATCTTTCCGATTCTGTAATTATTTTTGTCTGAGTTTCATAGATTAAAGATAGATAAATTATTTAAAGAATTTCTTCAATACTCCATCTCAGTTTAACTTGGCAGCGTTGAGAAAGGTATACAATGTACCAATCTACTTGAAAAATAGCTCTACTTTTTTGTTTTGAATTTAAATCCAAGGAAATAGATAGAAATTTGTAAAAAAATTGCATACGTTGTAGAAATTAGAAGATTAGATTGTTTTTACGTTGTAGAAATGTAATTATTTTTTAGACAAAGTTAATTAATACTGTCAATAGCGCAACGTTATGAAATTCCAGTTTGGCTGAAAACCGATTTTCGACGCCAACTTTTGTCATTGTTGTAACAATAAAATTATTACAACAATGCAGATATATCCAAGTTGGCGCCCAAAACTAGTTTAACGTTTTTAATTAATATCTTTTTAATTAATTGCAATATCGGAATATAAATGGTCAAAACATGCATTGTCATCCAAACTAAACGTGTATACAAAATTTCAGCTCAATGGGAGGAAGATATCAGCTTCAAAATTGAGTTGCAAGATTCCACCCGAACAAATTACATACATACATACATACATACATACATACATACATT
>BMAO01018510.1:0-30479 GCA_019973975.1 Trichonephila clavata | reverse complement strand
TTAATATAAGAATAAAATGATGAACGAGAAAATTAATGTCATTGGGGGTAAAAGCGCTGGGGTGTTCTATAAATATAGCAATTGTTATAGTTTCTAACTTCTTTCAATTCCGAAATTGCACCACACGCTTTTACCCCCAATGACATTAATTTTCTCGTTCATCATTTTATTCTTATATTAAGAATTATTTTTTTACTTTTTAGTTCGATTCAGTATAAAAACGTGTTCTTTAGTTTTTTTAAATTTTATTTATTTTTAATTTTTTAGTTCGATCTACAATAAAAGCGTGTTTTTTAGTTTTTTAAACTGTCATTTTTGTCATTGTTGAATTTATCCTTCAGTTTGATTTTTGGAGCTGGAATTACGCGGCTGCTGGGATTCTTCAATGGTTATTAATTAATGGGTCTGAAGGGTATTTATTCTCTCCATTTACGGGACCTTGGTTGAGCCCCGTATCGTTATATTTCAAAGATTTCGTCTCTATAGATACAGATAAAACTAATAATAGTGTGTAGAGAAAAAAAAAGAGTTCGAATTCAAATTTTTTTTTTTAATGTACCATGTTTTTATAACGGACTAAAAAGTATAAAAATTCCTCTTTTGCTTTTTTCTTTTTCTTTCGCAATTTTCATGCATTGTCATCCACTTCTGAGCTAGGTCCAAATTTCAAGTCTCTAGCTCATCGGAAAGACACAGTTTAAAATCAATTTCAAAATTCCGCCCGAACAGACATTGTCAATCGTATTATCTCCTTTTAAACGTATTTCTATAATGTTAATTCGTATCATAACTTCTAAACGTTTTGCTTTATAAAAAATAAAAAAATATTTAGCAGTTAAAACATAAATAATTTTTTTCAATATGCACGAGTCTTTTTTTTTTTATTTCCATTTTCATAAAAACTAGAGAGTTGTTTATATTATGGTAAGAAATTGTTATCACACACACACCCCTTTCTCACATAAAGAGAGAGAACACTTTTTTTCTCCTGCTAACCACAAGTGAATTCGTTTTTGGGGTTGCACTTTAATCTTTTAGTCGCCAAATCTGGAAATGATATACGAGATTAGTCGCCTATCTGAAAATGGTTTATGCAATTAGTCGCCAAATCTAAAAATGATATATGAATTATGCAAATTGATTGGTATATGGAATTGGCGCCAAATCTGATTATCCTTATTCCTGACGATCCTGAAAGGGACAATGGAACAAAATTATGAAATTATTGTATTGTCATCGGGCCTTGACAAGTGTGCAAATTTTCGAATTAATCTGACATTTTTAAGTGGGTGAAAATCGAGTTCCAAGATTCCGTTACATGCAAGTAAAACTTATAAAAGCGTGTTAAAAAAGCAATCAATTTGAATGATTTTCCAGAATTTTTTTTTATTTCGGATTATTGCGTCGTAGGGTATATTTGTTTTTTTTTTATTTGACTTTAATTTGCTTCATTACATTTTTTAAAAAAAAATATATATACTATCTTCTTTCCTCTTTAGCCATTTAAATTTGAAATGCGTACGTTTTGGAATATCTTCATTAGAATGCCGTTTATGTAGATTTTTTTATTGCAAGAATTTTTTTTAAAACAAAAAAAAAGAGTTTATTTTAAATCAACAACTGCTCTTCGCCTACGAGGGAAATGGGTGAAACTTAATTATTAATTGCAAAACATGTAATATAAAGGGTGACAGGAACGCAAGCTGGTATCGATTGGTCAAGTAAGTTAATTTATTAGCAGTTTACTAATAATTTACTGGAAAGCAGTTTGAGGGGTATCGGCCATAGACCTCAGAATTTTGAATAATGATCACATAAAAAAAGACATTTTTTCTTTTAAAAAAATTATGCCAAATTCTTTTTTTTTAAAAATTACATCTCCTTTCTGATATTAATGTAAAATATTTAAAAGTAAAAACACCCATTCACAGGTTCACGTCCTTAAATCAGTGTCAGTGGCGTAGCTACCAATTGGCTAAGCGGTGCCATGCACCAGGGCCCTCAAGCTCAGGGGCTCTCGGACCCTGACCATCAAGCAAGTCGAACTTGCGATCATTTCTCCATTTAAGATATAAATGTAAGAGAATTTCGAGCTTGTATATAGAGAATTAATTCCCTCAAATTCTTGTCGCTGTTTGTATAGTGTTGCAAACTTTACTTTTTGAAAAAAGTTGATATTATTTTCAATTTTTTTCCTTTTTCTATAAATTGTTACTTGAAAATAAACTCCATGAAAAAACTTACCATTCTTTTTAATGCATCTTAAAAAAACCTACACAAGAAGCAATTTTTCTCTAGTTACATTCTACTTTTTAATGACAATATGATAATAATAAGCTAGTTTCCTGTTTCAGTATTTCACATTCCACTCGTATATGCAATAGACTGATGTAATTGCCCTCTCTTCTACACTTTTGCACACATAGGTGTTTTTTAATAACTATAATATTATATTGCGTTTTCTTGTTCATGCATATTTTTTGTATCATTTCCTGTCTATCTAGGGGGACCATTTTTTAGCTCTAAACCCTCTGGTGGGTGAGTTTGATCCTCCTGAAAATGTAAGTAAATAACCAGGGATTCTTCAACGAATTTTTCTAGCGTAGCATTTTATTTTGTCCTTCCTTTTAACGTCAGTAAGTACCTTAGGACATACGAATTGTATTGCACTTATAAGAAAACTTTAATCATGGACAAAAAAAAAAAAGAATCCCAGTGGTGTGCGTCTAAGCGCAAACAACCGAATGAGAATATTGTAAATAAAAATTGTCCAGAATTATGAGATTTCTTGGTCAGTCTTCTATGAGTACTTTTAGTCCAAATGTTTCTGTTAAGAGTTACTTATATATATATATATATATATATAATATATATATATTATTTATAATATATATATATTATATAATATATATATATATAATGTGCTCACTACAGAGTTGCTTGAGAGGCTTTCTGAAGATACCGCCCATCATGTCAACGACTATCATGTCTGCATGGCACATCGAAGAGTGGAGGAACCCCATCGATCTATACATTTTTCGAAAATGGGAACGATAAGTCTTCTTTTTATGACTTGTGTAACTTCACTAATAAGATATTAAGTGATTATGAAAATCTAGAAATCGGGCCTTAACAGCCTTCAGGGTCTTTTCTAAAAGATGTCCACCAGAACAACAGGCCTTTTTAAAGAATCGTACTATTTTGTTGTCAACTTCCCAAATGTGGTGACTAGTTTAATTGTGTTTTGTGACTATTTTATTTCAAAATACTGTCAATGGGGCTGGTTATTGGCTTCGCACGGAACAATATAGGGTGTACAGGCATTAGAGATTGGAGGCTTTTATTAGAGAGGATTAAACAACACACACAGTTTCTCGAGTGGCCCCATGGATGCCAGCAGCTGAAAAATCATTTAGAAAATTAAAAGATAATGAAAAAATATTTAAGAAATGTCGTGGACCAAGCTTGGATCCAACATTTATCACTAATATGGATAGAAAACACAATCCAGTCAAGCCAGGATTTAACCGAGGTTGTTGAAACTTTTGCGAAAACTAAAGATAGGAAAAGATTATAAGTCAAATTGTTAATTTATTGTGTTAATAGGCAAGTTCGACTTTTATGTAATAAACCTTTTAGAGCTAGATTCAAGTTCTCTGATGAATGCAGTTTCAATGGCATAACGTATGTATGAGAACTTTTTACGGGGGGGGGGAGTAATATTACGTTAAACTTCTTTAATAGAGGGAAAAGTGCCATGCTTCACAAATGAAAACTGCTTTAAATAATTTGTAAGTTTCCCAGTTACATAGGAGGATAAATAGTGACAGATTTGTAAAAAAAGAATAAAATATCTGGATGTGCTAGACGTAAATAAACAAAACAAAAAATTGAGTGGGTGTGAAAGAAAAAAAATCTTAGACTACACCATTTCGATTTGTGTATCGCGTAAGAGAAAAGTGTTTATACCAAGTGGACCTGTTAACTATGAGCATTGAAAAGCGTTGATTGGCGGGGAGCAGTATTTTTGGATGGTCGATGGAGTGAGAAATAAATATTTTGCACATGGCTGTGAAATTTAATTCATTCTGAGGAAAAAAGTAAATTAATCACGAGGCCAATTTACTGGGTGTGGATGGGTATGGAATGCTGAAATACTTTTGAAGAATCTGGGTTGGAGAGGGCTCCAAAAAACTGTTGTAGAGTGTCCTCGCTTAATTTGAAGGAACGAACTAAAAACATTCCTCCGGGGACCAGAAATGTTGTTAAACCATCCGAAGCACTGTAAAATGCTTGACATTCTACCATTTTCGGGTTGGGAACTTTGAAAAATTGTAATTTTTTTGAGTTACCTTTCTGAATAACTTGTTGGAAATTATATATTTTTTTAAAGTGCTTAACATTTGGAGAAACAATACACTCATCTGTTTTTCAGACAGAAAGGTAAGTTATCCGTAAGAACAAAAAGAAAATCGTGCAGGTTTTAAAAAGTATACTTCCTGGTTTCGAATTTTAATTAATAACCTCAATTGTGGAATCTTAGAAGTTAATTATACGGTTGTCTCTTCAATAATATCTTTTTACGTGAGTATCGATTATTGATTATCACTATGTTACAGTCAAATTTAATTGAGACAACAGGATGCTAAGATGTTTTTTCTTCTTATATAATTGTGAAGAGAAATGTAAAACTTTTTTTTGTAAAGGAAAAAAAAATTAAAAAATCTTTAATCCACTTTTCCTTTAAAAAAGAAATAATAATTGGAAACAATAGAGAAATTACGTACGAAATGGTTAAAAAAATATTTAGTTTTTACCAAGATATTTGACACGCGATCCCAACGTCAAAAAGTCGAATGGATTTTTCAAAGAACATCGAATGATTTTTCAAAATGATTGCTTTCCATTCCAAGTGTATGGACGTCAAATGAATTCATATAGAACTACTATCGCTGCAAATGCCCAAAGTTCATAATGAACTGAGCTTGAATACTTATACGTTAAATATTTAAAACCTTCTTTTATATGATTCCATTTTTGTTTGAATGATATGGATTAAATAGACGTGCTCGCCATAATGTTCTAGAGTTAAATAAAGTGCCAATTTTAAAAGGTCGCATTTTTACGAAAATAAATTATTTTTTAAAGAAATAGGCAGTGTTTAGAAACGAAATTGGGTTGTATTATCTTTTTTCAAAGGAGTGGAGTTACATATACACATGACACTTTGAAAAACTCTTGATTCTCTTATTATATAATTAGGATTAAAAGTATTTGTGAAATGCGTTATCATACCATTATTCTTATTGAAATATTCTCTCACTATGTGCGTCCGTATTTTCACATTTTGTTAGCACACATCGCAATTCGGTTGAATTTTTAATAAGCACACACACATGATGTTAGTTTTATAAATTTTTCACTCAGTGTCCTAATAAGTCATTGTTTAAGATATACATTTATTTCTTTGGTTATTCATATGGTTATAGTATAATGCTCTTATTTTTGAAAACAAGAGGCACTCTAAGCATTTTTGCAACGATTTTTCCTGCAACATTAAGCATTTCTTTGTTCACCTCAGGTACACATTATACGAGGCAATTTTAAAGAAAATTCTTCAAAATAAGTGGTATTAGGCTTAAATTTTTCAGAAGCAAATCGCTTTGTTAACTTTTTTTATTCCATTTTTATAAGATTCCCCTGTGAAATCCACCTTTCATCTAAAAGGTTTCAGAAAGTTGCATGATGAAAGTGAAATAAACATAAGAAATTTAGACTCTATAGGAATCGCATTCGGAACTTACAGTCATTGACTAATACCTGTTTTGCGTAAACAACCTCCTCATGTTCTAGTTTTAAAGTTCCATCGTCTAAAAGATTCTAAAAAGATTGGAAATGTTAAGAAAATAATGAAATTCATTAAATTTAAAATAGAATCTGGCGAGTCTGCACACATTGCACTTGGGCATTCTCAGAAAGTTGTAGACACCCTCCACGAAATTTCTTGTATCAACAACAGCCTAAATTTTAAAATAATTTTCGTTCATCTTCCGCTTTTATAGTACGGTTGATAAAAATGTGTGCATCTTTTGTAATTCAGATACACACACTTCAATAAAATGCTACATCTTTTACTAATGCGGAAAAAAGTTAAAAATTAAAGAAAGAGGAGAGATGTTATATTTCCATGACATACAAACATTTAATTTCCCACTGCAAGCTAAAATTTACACTATGTGAATCTTGGACAATTCCTTTTTTTGCCCTAGAATCATAAGAAAACCGCCACTTCTAAATGACAAAAAAGAAACACCCGAAACAGTTAATATAAAGAAACCTGAAGCACAGAAACTCATGTGAAGGAATTTGTAACGTCTTTTTTAAAATCTCACAATTCACCTGAAAAGGATGCAACATTACTTCAAACGGTAGGAATTCCGGTTGCAAATGCTCTAATGAAGTATTAGATAGGCTTTTATTTGATTCTGGATCGCAAAAACTTAACATTTAAAATAAGCGTTCAGTTTATAAAACCACCAGAGAAATACTTTTAATGTATGCCTTGTCGAATCGAAAGCCAGGGTAAAACATTGGATGTCGTAAATCTAACCTAGCGAGCCTCCCTTTCAATCTATAAACATCGAAGCTCTAGCTAGCGTCAGACTAAATAACTGGAAATGATATTTATTGGAATTTGAACCGGATATTAATACACAAATTAATTCCATCTAGCTATCAAATGGCTGATTCATTTGAAAAAATTCTGTTAAAAATACTAAGCTTCAATTTCTTAGTTAATAACTATAACAGGAGAGCTTGTTAAAATAAACTAGAATTTGTTTGTGCTACCCTACCTCCTTGGAGATCGTTAACATTTGCCCTGGAAAAGTAAAACAGGCATCTGTTTTGAATATTTTCTTGCACTGCAGTGGGAGAACGACTGGAAGCGCTTTAAACAATAGATTCTTTTGCTTGAGGATGAACCTACTATATTAAAAACACGGGATAGTTTATGAGATTTCGGAAATTAAAAAAAAATGGGCGTTAGGAAGTTCGGTTGTAGTGAGAGAAAAAAGACATAAAGGAAAAATTACGTAATAACGTTAACATTTCTAAAAAAATTGGTTTTTTTTTCAATAAAATAATAGAAATCACGCGCGCGGGGATCAGTGAGTGTCAGTTTTAAATATCTATTATTTTAGGAAAGTTTAAATAATTTTTTATCGATTAAAATTGTTGAAACAAAATTTTCAAAAAAATTGCTTCATCTACAGATATATCCGGTAACTTCGTTGAATACAAAACTATAATTTTATATATTGCTCATTAAAAATAAAAATAAATTAATTTCCGCTTACGTGTAGAACGTAAAAAAAAAATTAGTGTGCCAAATAAAAGTAAAAAACAAAATAAAATTTCTGGGGCCGATGCACATGAAATCTGCCGATGCTAAAACATCCTCCAGTTGGTGTGGTGTGGAAGTTAGGAGAGGAGGGTGCCAGCTCATGTTGTTAAGAATCCTCTAACGAATACTCTTTGTAACCGCCAGAGGGCGTCTGAACACTATGTAAGTAGATACTTTTGTTTTTGTTTACAATCACTCTGTACTCTGAACTCAGTACTTGTACGCTGAACACAGCTCTCCCAACTTGAAGGTGCCAGGCCTAATAACACTGGATAAATAAATTGTAAAGTTTATTGTTAACGATGGCTCTTCTTTGATGACTGAATTTAATTGCCTGAACATAAAACAATATAAATATATGGAGCCGAAACCCAAAAAGAACCTTTAGATTGAAACTTTTCACTGAACTGTGGATAAAACGAATTCTTTGAGTGAACGTGAATTTCTGAATTGTGACCGACTTCTTCTAGCAAGTGCAAGGTAAGCAAAGCTTACATTTTTTTTAAAATTGTAAAAAAGTGTTGATATACTTTGAAAAGTTTCAAAATGTCTACTGATGCGTTAGAAAAAATAAAATCTAAACGTAGTGTGTTACGTAAGTTAACAACAACTTTAGTTAATAAAGTTGAAGTTAAATTAAATTCGGGTGAAGAAAATGATGAATCAGATTTGCATGAGGATTATGAAATAATTTTAGATAGAGCTAAAAATTTAAAAATACTAGATCAGGATATTGAAAATTTAATTTCTGTAGATTCTATGGAAAAAGAAATTACAGCGAGCGAGGAATATCAGGAAAAATGTTTAAGGATATGTAAAAGAATTTCGCGTTATCTTGATAAAAGAACTGAAAGTTTGGGGGAATCAAATAATTCTCTAATTCAAAATGAAAATTTTTCAGCTGGTTATTCAATGAGAAATCAAAATTCAGTTAAGTTGCCTAAACTTACTATCGAAAAATTTGCAGGTGATCCAAAAAATTGGCAAGAATTTTGGAACAGTTTTGAAAGCTCTATTAATAAAAATGACTCCCTTTCACAAGGGGAAAAATTTGCATACTTAAAATCTCTTTTAATAGGCTAGGCAGCCAATGTAGTTTCTGGGTTTGAACTCAATAGTGAGAACTATACAAATTGTGTTAAAAGTTTAAAAGAGCGATTTGGCAAAAGGGATGTAATAATTAATTCTTTCATGAATAAAATTTTGAATTTAGAAAGTGTAAAATATTCCTCAAATGTCCGTGGTTTGAGAAAATTATATGATGAACTTGATGTTTCTGTAAGAAATCTTGATTCCATGAATGTTACTTCGGGTTCTTATGGTCATTTGTTAATACCAATACTTTTAAAACTTATTCCTAGTGATCTCGTTTTAGAATTTCACAGACAGAAAAAAGATGGCTGTGAAATTGATGTGTCCGATCTCATACGATTTTTAAGAAAGGAAATAGAGTGTCGTGAAACTTCTCTTTTAATTACAAATGAAAAATGTAACCCAATGCCATGTTATACTCATCAAAAATTTGAGAGTAAAAAATTTGTTAGAAATACACCCTCTGCCGCAGCTCTAAATGTTATGCAATGTACATGTATTTTTTGTAATGAATCACATGACTCGCAAAATTGTAAAATGTCTCCACACAAAAAAATCAAAATTCTGAAAAACTCTAATCGTTGCTTTAAATGTTTTAAGTCTTTTCATGTAAGTAAAAAATGCCGTACAAATAAATTTCCATGTTTCAAATGCAAAAGCCAAAACCACCATAGCTCAATTTGCTTAGGAAATAAAGATTCCAATTATCCAAAGAATAACGAAACTAGCAACACTGAAATAAGTACAAACCAAATTGATTCAAATTGTAACTCAAAAAAAGATGAAACACGCAATTCGTCAGTTATTAGTAATTCTCTTTTAGAGCAAAAAAACATCTATTTTAAAAATGTTTATCTGCAAACATGTACAGCTAAGATTAAATCAGCATTTAATTCTCAAAATGTAAGAATACTTCTTGATTGCGGTAGTTCAAAAACTTTTGTAAGCGAAAATATTGCTAACACTTTAAAATTAAAACCAATTCGCCATGATGCTCTAACTATTTATTCCTTCGGTATGGAAAAGGCGGCGGAGCAAATCTATCCTGTAGTGGAATTCCAATTAAAAAAGAAATCCACTTGTTTTTGTAAGAGGGTCGAAGCCCTTGTGATACCACGGATATCGGGTGCGCTGGTACGCGGTGTTGACAAACATGTGTTCACAAACATTTATGTCCGAACAGAAACATAAATTGTAGCTGGCTGACTCTTTTAGGGGGGGACGAAACGTCAAGCATTGATGTTTTGTTAGGGTCTGACTTGTTTTGGGAGTGTATTCTTCCCGAAAAAGTCTCCATCGAAAAGGGGCTTTTTGCCATAAACAGTGTTTTCGGATGGGTGGTTGCAGGTGCTAATTTATTGCATCACGGGGAACAAAACTTTTCCCAGAATATAGCAACGATGAAAAATGTAGCTGTAATGACCGACTTAAAATTGTTTTGGGAACTAGATTCTATTGGTATAAACAATGAATGTGAAAATCTCTCGCTTTCGGATAAAAAATTTATTGATAATTTTGAAAATAATTTGACCTATAGGGGTAATAGATACGAAACTAAATTACCTTGGAAGTCAAATCCTGAAGAATTAGATTGCAATTTTGAAACCGCTAAAAAACGATTTGATAACTTAAAAATTAAATTAAATAAAAACAAAAGTATCTACTTACATAGTGTTCAGACGCCCTCTGGCGGTTACAAAGAGTATTCGTTAGGGGATTCTTAACACTCCCCACCTGATAATTTTCTAAAATTATCACACTACTAAAAATACAAATTTATACATAAACAATTAGAAAAATAATATAATATGAATTAAACAAATACTTAAAATACAATATGAATATTCAAGATAATCACATAATGCAATTCGAAAATAAATAAGATTTTAAGCATTAACAGTCAAATAGGCTGTAATTTGAACTTTAATGCTTAAAATCTTATTTATTTTCGAATTGCATTATGTGATTATCTTGAATATTCATATTGTATTTTAAGTATTTGTTTAATTCATATTATATTATTTTTCTAATTGTTTATGTATAAATTTGTATTTTTAGTAGTGTGATAATTTTAGACATGTGTCTCCCTCGTCACTTGAGCATTGTTCAAAATTACGAAGTCCTTCGCCAAAAGCCCTCGAGTAGCTGAAAAGTGAGATGCTAATATTCACTCATTCAACAGACATAAATGATGCTAATTACATATTCATATCATGACAATATTTGTGATACTGGAGAATTGGGGAGTTTGTACTTTTATCATCTTTGTCAAACCGAATTCGAATGAAAGAGATGGAAATTAATTTACCAAAAAAGCATTATCAGCTTTGTTTCCTCTTATGAAGCAAATGCATTTTACGTACTATAGTTCCAATTCTCTTATTTTAATTTTTTGTAAGCATTTTTGATGTACTAAACGAGTAGTTTATTACGATTCAATGATGATTATAATCGTGATCGATTATGAAGAGCTTGATTTCCTTTATTTCGAATATATTAGAGAAATAAATATATTTCACGAACTTCTCCACTTTGTCAAATGAAAATACATATTGAGAAATTTGTTTACACTCTTCAAATTTTGCAACAAATTTAACTTTTACAAAAATTATTTTCTCTAACAGTTTTGCGTTGTTAAATGATTGAAACTGCACTGATGGCGCGAAATATACTTTATATTCACTATTGCCGAAATTGAAATTCGTCGGAGAGTTTATACATATGTGTGAGAGCAAAAATACTCTTTTTATTAAGTATGAAAAGTAAATCTCCTCAAAGAGAGAATATTCATCCAAAAAACGAATTAATTTACACAATGATTCGTTCAAATATAATATAATCTCATTTGTACAAGAAGAAAAATTATATATTTATTCAAACCCTCTACATTTCCTTCCACCAAAGGATTCTGAAAGAAACGAGAAAATGTGTTGAATTTCCTATATAATCGTTTCAAATTTGAATTAGTTAATTCATTTTCGAATGCTGAAAGTTATCGTGTATCCACACTTAATGGCTCCATCTATACCAATCAAACAGAAAACAAATAAATAAAATAAATGAATAAACCGGGGGAAAAAATTCCAGTATAAATTCCTGTATTGCATTAAATAATAGTATCTGAAATATTTTAGCATGAGCACATTTTCGTTTTGTTGACAACCATTTGGTTACCAAGGCGACGCGAGAAAGAGTTAGCGAATTCCAAGAAAGAAGCTTGGCTCTTTGTGGAGACGTATGATTACTCAATTAAAGATGATTTTTTCCCGATTTTTTTTCTTCGCTAAGAAGTAAAGGACTAGAAAAAACTGAGTAAAAGAGAATAAAAAATAGACTATCGGAAAATTAGTTAGATTTTAAATTTTTATAAAAGATAAAAAACAGAAGATTTAATAATAAGTAAAGCATTCTCGAAAGAATGCATAAGAACTAATGTTCTATTTTGTTCACAGACAGAAATCAAGTTTTCATAAAATTTTTCTGTAAAGTTGAACTTGATAAAATGTCTGCTTTTGAAGAAGTATTAGAAAGTATTTCTTTTGCAAAGAGAACGATGTAAGTCTGCATTCACTCCACTGATTCTGAACAACAAACTAACACTTTTGAAATATCAAATACACACACAATTGAAACAAAATTTTTATTTTAACAAAACATTTCGAAAATTCGATAGAAATGTTTGCCATAGATATAATTTATTTGCGGTTATCTGTCTGTAGTTCAGAGGCATAATAAGCAGAGAATGATTTTAATAAACGCTTGTCTTTAGTACAGAAGGCTTCAATTACCTTTATTATTTTATTTTAAAGAAGGATGAATTTCGCATTCTAATTCCAAGAAAAGAGGGGGTAAATATAGGAGCTTCTTGAAACTTTTTTGGCGCATACAATAAGAGCAACAATAATGTAAAAGTATTTTTAAGGTAATGAAATAAACAGAGTATAATATCTCATTTTAATTATGCAGTTTCTTGGGATATTAAAAAACATTAATTACTTTATAATTATTTCCTTTTAATTCCAGAATATTTTTGTAAACTTGCGAAATATTTGAGCAATGAAAGAAAATAACTCGTTCAGAAATTTTCAATGACGTTTGGTTTAAAATAAAAGAAATCCATTTGTAAAATATACATTGATTATATTATTTTTATAATCGATTGACATATATATAAGATTACTATTTTTTTTCCATATGAGCCTCAGAAGATTTACCTTTCGGAGTCCCCAAAAAAAGCAAAACAAAAAAAGGAAGGAAAAATTTGTTGAAATTTGTAAACATTTTTGTTTAAAAATGCTTTCATTTTAAGAAAGCACAGGGATGAACCAGTTTAAATTCTTGAAAGAAAAGATTATTCTCTCTCGTTCTGTTGCGTAACGGAGAATATTACTGCACCCTTGCAAAGTCACATATTGGGCGCCCCCAGCTGGATTTTGCAAGGTATTGCAAAACCATAGCATGAGGCTTTGGGCCCCCAAAAATCCTGGGTCCCCAGCGATGCGGGGTTGTGAAGGTATACTTTACGCCGCTGCTCTTATTCTCACACAATATAAAGAGATCCTTCCACAACAGAACGGCCGCGTTGGCCGAGTGGTCTAGGCATCGGATAATGGATAGCGTGTCATGAGTTCGATCCTAGTACCACTAAAAGATCCGCCGTGAAGGGGAGCGATGCACGTTAAATCAGTCGAGAGCTCTAACGTCCTCCCGTTGGTGTGGCGTGGAAGTTAGGAGAGGGGGGTGCCAGCTCAGGTGTCGTCCGCGTCATCTGACCATGGTTCAAAATTACGCGGACCGCGTCGCCAAAAGCCCTCGTGTTGCTAATCAGTGCGACGTTAATATTTTCTCACTCCACAACAGAACACTTGTCCGGACAAAAGCAATGTGGACGAAACTGACATGGGCTCGAATTATTTTCCTCAGAAGGGAAATTATTTTGCTCCGAAGACACAAATATCTTTGAAAACATTGTTTGCAACTTCACGTCAAAAATAAGAAAAGCTGATAAATTTTACGGATCGGATGTGTTGCGAAATGTTACGTGGCATTCCATATTGAAGTATATATATATATATACTAGCTGACCCGGCCCGGCGTTGCACGGGCTTTTACCGAGGGTATAACTTAATCCCCATGTTAATTTCCTCTTTTATTTCTGACGCCAGCACTTCTGTGTGGGTGTGACACGTACGATGTGAGTGCATGACCCGTGAGTGCGTATCATGGCTTTCTCGTTTAACATTTTCCCTTCACTTGACAAAATCAGCACTTCCAATATTTTTTTTCGAAATTACTTTGACTTCTTTGTTTCTTTCCTCTCCGCTTACCCCGGGGTTGCACGGGATTTTACCGAGTGAATAACTTCATCCCCATGGGAATTTCCTGTTTCCCTTAGGACGATAGTACTTATGTGTGTGTATGCGCGCGATGTGAGTGATTTCTTTAACTATGTCATAAAAACTCCCTTTTTCGAAATTTGTTCTTAAGTTGGTGTGGTAATTAGGAGAGATGGGTGAAAGCTCAGGTGTCGTCCTCATCACTTGACCGTGGCTTAAAATTTCGAAGTCCGTCGCCAAAAACTCTCGAGTAGGTGAACAGTGTGAATTTATAAATCACTCACCCACTTTCCAATTCTTTCTTTGCAGTTTTTTAGTCCTCGGAAACGAAAATGCAGCCTTTTTAAAAATAGTTGCATGTTGAAAAAAGACAGAAAAGTAGAAATTTTTCAAATTACAAAATTTCACCACTATTTTAAATCTTGAAGTAAAATTGTGAGGATTTTTTTAAATGTTCGACAAATGAAAATAAAGTTTCATGCAATTATCTTTTTTAAAGAAGAAATCATTAAACGATTGATTTAAGTATTTTGAGTGTTTTATTAAAATTTGTTCAAAAATGTTTTTGCCTTTTTATTTTTTAAATCACTGATTTGATACAGATAAATAATTTAAATGAATCTCAGAAATGTATTGAAAACATTCTTTCATCTTAATCTGACACAAATAATGATTTAATTTTGAAAATTATATAAAGAGAAAATGATAAAAATTGAAGCAAAAATAACTTTTTCACTCGCATTTTTTTTACTCGCCAAATTTGCTGATTTTCGCATGTTTAAGTCAGAACTTTTTGGTGTAACCCTTGAGTTAGATGTGAAGTTTCAGGTGAAACAGTTGAAAGCTATTTGGCGCGAAACCATTTTTCGACGCCAAGGCTTGGCAAACTGTAAAATGGCGTATTTTTTATTAAAGTTTTTATTTTTTAGGGCTTAATTTTTGAGTTAATGCTTTCAAACTTCACACATTAATTTTGAAAACGAAGGACTTTTAAATAAAAAAATGTACAAAAAATACTGTTTAGATTATTTCTTGCGATAACGTTATTTTACGAAAATCACAAATTTTTTTTTTAAATCTGTAATTTTCAAGCAATTTTTTCAAACTTCGTACAGAAGTTTGATAACATTATTCTACAAACGCAACAAAAGTTTCGTATGATAATTTTGATAAATAAGGAAGTTATTCAATGTTAAGTTAAAAATTTTGACAATTTTTCGAAAAATCTTTAATAGTTTTGGGCATTTTATTTTTTAAATGACTGGTTCTAAAAGAAAAAGGCTTGAAGTTATTTAGTGTAGAATATCGTTTTCATAACACGAAAATAAATTCATACGCAACGATTTCGAAATAATTTTCATAAAAACGCATCAATTTTAACTAATTTTTTAAAAAAATCTTAAAAAATAGAAAATTATATTATTTTGCAAAAAAAATTAAACTGTATCGTGGCGAAAGAAATGATCTTTCCGATTCTGCAATTGTTTTTTGTCTGATTTAAAAAAACAAATATCGGATGGCTGTTTAAATAACATCGAGAATACCGAAAAATTCACCCTCTGTTCATTCCCGACGCTAGGCCGGAAAAATAACGCTCAGGGTTAAGACAATTAAGCGTTATAAGGTTTTTAATTAATATCTTTTTAACTAATTACAATATTGGAATGAAAAATAGTTTACATCCTATTCTCAGACCTACTGAATATACGCACAAAATTTCATAAGAATCGGCCGCACAGTTTCGGAGGAGTTTGGTTACAAACACTGCGACACAGAATTTTATGTATTAGATATATGATACCGTTTAAGTGTGTAATTCAGTTATATTTAGTAGAATCCTGAGGTGTTTCGAGAAATAATTCTCTTTGTGAATACATAGTGTGTCATAAATTAATAATACCACAATGTACCTAGCTATTCTACAAATAACTGGACATTTCATAAATTAAATTGTGACTAAATTGTTAAAATTTTATAAATGTATAAATTTTACGTTAAAATTAGGCTCTTATTTTTGAAATTATCTATTGATAAAAACAGTTAAAATTCCTCGAAAAATATAGTTCATGTTAAGATATGATTAATTGATACGTAACAAAGAAAAACAGAATATACAATATACTGTTATAGCTAGATAATTAGAACAATAATAAATAAGTAACAGAGCAATAGGCAGCAAGAATTGTATTTATATTTCAACGACTTTTATAGATCAGGCCGCTACCTAATTCTGATCGCAAAAGCATTTACGCTGTTTCATTAAAAATAGCACAAAATTTGATCTTAAGCGAAAAATACGCCGCATTTAATACTTAAAGGATTGACGCTTGTTATTCCACACAAAAACTAGGTAAAGCATAGAATCCAATCAACTATATTTTTAGCTATCTATTTAACTATCTATTTTATGAAATAGCGGCTCCCACACTTTTTAACGGGGTAATATATACTATACAAATATACACAACTGTTTACAACACATTTATTTCCGTTACTCTAAATTGGAATGGGCAATTAATTTTTTTGAAAGACTGCATTTGCTATATCAGGTTATGCCTAATTACTACATTCCATTTCGTTCTTTTTATTCAAGAGTCTTAATAAAAGAATTTTTTAAGAGTTATTAAACAGAAGAGGTTTTAATTCACCTGATGAGAGAGAGAGAGAGAGAGAGACCTAATAACAACATTTATCGTTTGGTCTCTAGTCTAAAATTAAAAAAAACCTTTAGGAATTCATTTTGTTCCTTTATAAAGGATAGGTAGTGAAATTATTCAGATATATTTTTTGTAAAATATATTTTGATATTTCTTTTGTAAAAGTATTTCTCTATGTGCTTTGGCAGTTTCTTATACCATTCAATCAAATGGAATTTAAAACAAATGTTTTGAAAATGAATACGAATGATACTTTGAATTCAGCACACAATAAACTTAAAGGTAATAAAAATATGTTTAATTGTACTTTATACTGTGAGAAAAAAGAATTAATCCTTTTCATGTACCCATCTCATTCTTTTAATGAGGAATAATCTCGATGTACCTCAACATGATATTCTAGTTTCAGAGAGAAAAAAGTTTTAAATGCAAATTTTAATCCTGCAGTGGAGCTGTCTGTCCATAGGTTTCTTAAATTTTTTTTTTTTGGTAAACATTTTGAAAACAAAAAAACATGTATAAAACTGATAAGAAAATTCAAACATTCTAATTACTATGAATTGCAGGTACGCTATCAAGTTAGAACTTTTATATAAGTATTTTTATAAAATTAATCCGTGTTCCTCCTCAAAAATCATCTCGAGAATCAACCAATAAATGGAGTCAAGAGGGTTGGTGTTACTTGGGCAGTTAGAAGAGTGTTCTGATGGGAAAGTTTTTGCCAAAGTATTTTATGAGATCTGGAATGTCAAGTGAAACGTTTTTGCAGTGACACTGGTCATTCGAAAGAATTGATTTCCAAGTGTCCAAAGAAGCCAGCGATCGTAGCGCCACAACATCCTGTATAGAATGCATCGTTGAAGCAGTTTCAGAAGACTTGAAGGTTAAATAGAAGCCCTTAACTGTACTAAATCAGGATAACTCGCGGCTACAGTTATTTAATAAAGGATGAAATTCTGTCTTAAGTATGAATGCGCTCTAAGCACATACCTTTTCAGAATGAATGAATCAAACAGTGCAATGCATTGCACTGCAAACCGATAGGTCCGAGCATTTAAGATATAGCTAGACAGAAAATGAGGAATTCAAGTTTGAATAACATCTCAGCATAAAGTATGTAAAACCCGTTGATTGTTAGTTGTTTTGAGTTTTTAAACTTATACCATCAGACATTTTAGAGAACTTTTTAAATACCAGCAGTTTTTGAATAGCAATCAAAATTTAATTTTTTTTTAAAACTATGCTTTTACTTTCTTATTTCACATTAGATTCGTGTATTAAACAATTGCAATTTTCAAGTAAAAAATAGAACCTTGTATTAATAAATAATAATAAAAAAAGAAACGAGGTCTACAGTAGACGCATATGATGTGTAACATCTGACTTTTTATCATTGTAAATACGCAATAGTGACTTTAATTCTGAAAGAAATGAATCGGTTATGACTGGAAATAATTTTCTCTTGAATAATTATATCTTCAATGAAAATTTTATTTCATTAACACAAGGAGTAATGCAGTTTTTTTTACCAAAAAAATTTATTATTGTTCAATTTGGGGAAGAGCGGAGACAATAGATTTATGAAAACTAAAGTATGACACATATACTTGTAATTTCAAAGAATTTAAAGATCGTTGAAAAACGGCGTCAATAACAGTACCACTGTTAGATTACCACTGTTGTCGAAACATTTCGATTAGTGTTCATTTCGTGCTTGAGTTCATCTTTCAGAAAAGCTATGAGCAGCTCAGCTTCTGGCAAACTGAAGTTAACGTTAAAATCACCCCTCAAAATCATGGGAAGCGAGTGATAGTTTAAAAAAAAAAAAAAAAGAGCAGAACCACCTTTGGTATACGGTAAAAGTACAAAATGCAGGAAATCTTTAATTTTTTTAACTGATTCAGAGAAATGTATGCGACCACCAAAATGACAAGACTTGCTGGTATGTGCGGTAGGCGGGCGTCTTAATTACTACTACAGTTGGACCCTCAGACGAGGGTAGCGAAGAAACACCGTCAAGCGCATGCTTGTTGTTGTTGTTGTCGTGCCCTTCCCGCAGGGAAGGAATGAAAGTTGCCATTGCCTGAAGCGCATGCTTAAAAATTAGAAATATTAGAGAAAATCAAAAATACCCGTTTACTTAATTAGTTTTTTTTAATCGAGAAATCTTTTTTAATCACAATTAAAAATATTTTATTGACAGCGACAGGAATTAACCTCAAAGTATGAAATGATAAGCACTTAAATATATATTCAAATAATTCCATATTACTTACTCCTATTTTTTAAGAATGATGAGCTTTGTCAGACGCTTACCAGGAAATATAATTATTTTTTTTAAATATATAGTTTACACATATATAAATATATCCTGAGATTTCAAACACAACGAGCCCTGAGACTTAGACATTTGAGCGTAATAATCAAGTTTATTCTGGATGAAGTCTAATAAGACTTGCTGGTGTGTGCGGTAGGCGGGCGTCTTAATTGCTAGTAGAGTTGGACCCTGAGACGAGGCTAGCGAAGAGACACACCCAAGGCGCTGAATTGGTCAAATCAAACAGCGCGCGCTTCCCCCGACTTCCTGTTACGCATTTGCGTCCCTTTTCACGAAATCACTCCAACAAATATCCAGCAACCAAGAGTAAAGAAAGATGTTACAGATCAAAAATCCCACGACTGTAGACATGAGTGGCGCACACAGGGGGGATCCTCAGTTCCGGACCCTTCTCAAAGCCCTTGATTTTTTTTCCGATTGATTAAAATCCTATGTATATAATACGTAAAATGTAATTAATTATTTGTTATTAATAATTAATTTTATTAATTAACGCTAAATATTAATTACTTAATTAATTTTTTACTGTTTTCTGTTACTGAAAATCGACAAATTATGTTGGAGCATGGTACGGGAATAGTGGACTTTCGATTCTGGACACCCCCCTTGAAAAATTCCTGTGTGCGCTACTGGTAGACATGCATAGTATTTAAGCCATTACATAATACCTAATCTCACATATAAGACATTCCTTTTGAAATCGCTCCTTTCCAGTCAACGACGAAAACAAAATAATGGGATTTTTTGAAGCATTTAATTTCCATGTATTTTTTATATCTCGATTATAGATGCCATATAATGCTGATACTAGCTAATTCAAATTGCGCTACGAAAAATTTGAATGTGACAAAACCATTTTAGACAGTAACCGACTTAGTATGTACAGGGACGTGCAAGAGAATCAAAAGGTACATACATATGCAGTGAAAGAAATACTATGTTTTAAAATACAAATGACTGCCTTGAACGAAAAGAATACTACCAATCACAAAGCTAAGTAGCGTCTTTAAAAACTGCCTATTCTTACCGTTTGTTACTTTTATAATAAAAAGTTTGTTTAATTTAAAATGCTAGCTGTAAGGCTAAATGCATTTACAATTTTAGTCTTTCAGAGAATGTTTGTTGTGAATTTTTGTATGCATCATGGCTTTAAAATAAGTAAACATTTAAATTGTATTCATACAATTGTGTTAATATTGTGAATGAGAAATTGGTCTCATATACGTTTATATATTAAATATTGTATCACTTTATATTCATTTTTTGGCGTAACTGTATTTTGTTCCGAAAGCATATTTAAATACAATTAAAATTATTGAATCAAAACACTTTAAAATATGAACAATCAACATCCCACCCTCAGGGGGCTGCGGTAAAATTATTAAACGTTGACCGGTCCGCGGCGATAAAAAGGCTGAGGTGCGCTCCTCTGGACTTCACTGTGTTCAGACGTCAAAGAGTAGTCTGACTTTTTTTTTCTTTCTTCCAATCCAAAAACCAATAATAGTATATTTTGTAAGCATTTTTTTTTTTGCTATTGTCTTGTGTTAATATTTCCTAACTAGATACTTATCCTGGAGTTTTTACATTGCCCTCTATAATTCTTCAATATGACACAATAGGAAAGCTTATTTTTAAATAGGCCTCAGCATCCTGATGTGGTATTTGGTTTGAAGAGTGAGGAAATGGCTGTCTTCATTTCTCGAATTTGGCTTAAAATGAAGAGTCTCACCAACTTCCTCTGTCTGCTGAATTGGAGTGAAGTGGCGCGTTTTTATCCTGTAGGACAGAACCCGGGACCTTTGGGTCCGAAGCCGAGTAACTTAACCACTACACCAAAATGATCACCATGGCGGGTCTTCAGCGGTACTGGGCTCGAGCTCATGACACTCCAGCCACGAGTCCGTTACCTTGACCACTAAGCTTCCGAGGCCACATGGATTTTTCAAAGAACATCATCTCAGAAGGATTGGCTTCCATTCCATGTATATGGAAAAATTGTATTCATATAGTTCTACAGTTGTTTCAAATGCCCAAAGTTCATAATGAACTGAGCTTGCATGTTTATATGTGAAATATTTAAAAACTTATTTTACGATTCCCTTTTTGTGTGAAGGATATGGATCAAATACATGTGCTCAACATAATAGTCTACGGTTAAGTAAAGCAACAACTTAAAAAAAAATCTCAGTTTTCCACACAAAAAAATATGTTTTTTAAAAATAGGCAATGTTTAGAAACGAAGTTTTGGCGTGTTATTGTTTTTCAAAGGAATAGAGTTATATACAGATGAAGCTTTGGAACTCTGAATTCTCTTATTATTTAATTATGACTAAAATTATTTGGCATACATTGTCATTCCGTTAATCCTTTTGAAGTATTCTCTCAATATGTTCTTCTGTTTCTTTCCGCATATTGTAAGCACACAGCGCGATTCGGTTGTATTTTTAAATAAACATGATGTTATTTTTATAAAATTTTCATTCAGACATGAAAAGTCAATGTTTAAGTTATGCATTTATTCCATTGGTTATTGATATGTAGTATATACAATGCTCTTATTTTTGCAAACAAGAACCATTTAAGCATTTTCGCAACGATTTTTCCTGCAATATGTGGAATTCATTTGTTCATCTCAAGTACACATTATACGAGGAAACGAAGAAAATTTTTCAAATAAAGTAGCATTAGGGTTAAATTTTTTGGAAGCAAAATGATTTGCTTAAATTTTTTTAATTCCATTTTTATAGGATCACCCTGTGAAATCCTCCTGCAATCAAAAAGAATTAAGAAAATTATACGATGAAAGTGAAATAAACATAAGAAATTTAGACTCTATGGGAATGGCATCGGGAAGTTATATTCATTTATTAATACCTATTTTGTTTAAGCAACCTCCGCATGATTTAGTAGTAGAGTGCCGTCGTCTAAAAGATTCTAAAAAGATTGGGAATGTTATGAAATCAATGAAATTCATTCAGTTTGAAATAGAATATCTCGAGTCTGCTCACATTGCACTTGGGTATTCCAAGGAAATCGCTGAAAGTTCTAGACACACCCTCCACGAAATTTCTCGTCAACGAAAACAGCCTAAATTAAAAAATAATTTTACTTCAACTTCCTATTTAACTACGGTCGTTAAAAAAAGTGTGCGTCTTTTATAATTTTGTTACACACGCTTCAATAAAATGCAAGATCTTTACTAAATAGGAAAATGTTACTAATTAAAAAAAAGAGGGGAGATGTTTGTTATCTATGCATGACACACATGCATTTTTTTTTTAAATTTCCCAATGCAAGGTAAAAATGACACCATGTGAAACTTGCCAGAGTGTGCAGCACAATTCCCTATTTTTCCCAGAACCATAAGTAAAAAACCACTTCTAAATGATTAAAAAAATAACCTGAAACAGATAATGTCAAGAAACCTGAAACAGAAATTCATGTGAAGGAATTTGTAATGTCTTCTTTTTTTTATAATTTCGCAATTCACCTGCATATTATGCGACATTACTTCAAACGGCTCAAGCTCAGGCCGTAAATGGCTCTAATAAAGTTATGGCCAAGCTTTTATTTGATTCTGGATCGCAAAAATATTTTATGCGTAAATATTTAAAATAAGTGCTAAATTTAAAATCACTAAGGAAACAATTTTAATTTCTACCTTCTGGAATCGAAAGCCACTGGAGAGAACATTCGAGGTCGCATATAACAGGAGAGCCTACTAAAATAAATAAGAATTTGTTTATGCTACCCACCCTCTTTGGAATTATGTTAACGGGTTAATTGCCTGACACTGGAAAAGCAAAACAGATATCTGTTTTGAATATTTCTTGCTCCATAATGGAAAACGACTGGAAGCATTTATGGGAAATTGATTCTTTGGAGCTTAAGGATAAAACTAATCGTCAAAACACGGAACAGTTAATGCGATTTCGAAAAGGAAAAAAGGTTGTTATGAAGTGTCATTAAAATGGAACGCCAATGATATAAAAGAAAAATTAAGCAATAACTTTGACGTTTCTGAAAAAAGATTCACATTTTTGATTCTGATTATTTTTAAAATAAAAAAGTAGAATTGAGAATTATGAATGTCAGTTTTAAATATTTGTTGTTTTATAAAAACAAATAATTAATTTAAATCAATTTTTTATTTTTGAAAAAAATATTCCAAAAACTGCCTGATCTACAGATGGATCCCACAACTGCGTTGAATACAGTACTATAATTTTATATATTGCTCAGTAAAAATAAAAATAAGTAAATTAAAGCTTATATGGAACACATAAGAAAATATTTAGCGTCAGATAAAAATATAGTACAAAATAGTATTTTGGGGGTCCAATGCAGGTTAAATATGTCGAGGTTCAAACATACTCCCGTTAGTGTGGTGTGGTAGATAGGAGAGGGGTTGCCAGCACGTGTCATCCTCGTCACTTTACAATGGTTCAAAACTACGATGTCCGTCTCCGAAAGCCTGAATAGTGCGATGTTAATATTTACTCACTCAACAGATATAAATGATGCTAAATATATACACATATTCATATAATAACAACAATTGAGATACTGGAGAATGGAAGAGCCCGTACTTTTTATGATCTTTGTCAAATCGAATTCGAATGAAAGAGATGGAAGTTAATTTACCTAAAAAAGAATTATCAGCTTTTGTTTCCTCTTATGAAGCATACATTTTACAAATTATAATTCTCATTCTCGTATTCTAATTTTTTGTACATACTTTTGATGTACTAAACATGTAGTTTATTACGATTGAATGATATTTATATTATCGCCACCAATTATGAAGAGTTATATTTCGTTTATTTCGAAAAATATCATAAGTATCTGAGAATATTTCGCTTTGTCAAATTAAAACACTTATTGAGAATTGTGTTAAATGTTTATACTCTTCAAATTTTACAACAAATTTAACTTTTTTTTTAAAAAAAAATTCTCTAACATTTTTGCATCGTTAAATGATTGAAACTGCATTGATGGCGCGAAATATATATACTTTATATTGATTGTTGTTGAAATTTATATTCGGCAGAGAGTCTATAAATGTGTGTATAAGAAAAATAACTCTTGCATTAAATAAAAAATAAATAAACCTCCGCAGAGAATATTCAGCTAAATATTTTGTTAATTTACACAATGATTCGTTCAAATATAATATAATCTCATTTATACATGGAGAAAAACTACATTTATTCAAAACCTCTACATTTCTTTCCACCAAACGATTTTGAAAGAAACGGAAAAATATGCTTTAATGTTGAATTTTGTCATCTTTTCACACAAATTTGAATTCTTCCATTTTTCTAATGCTGAAAGTTATGTTGTCCCCACAATTTAAAGGTTCCATCCTTAACAGACAACCAACAACAACAAAAATAATATAAATAAACTAGAGAGACACGACTGTATAAATTCCTTTCCATTGTATAAAATAGTTTCTGAAATATTTTAAAGCGGCATTTTCGTTTTTGTTGACAGAGCCATTTGGTTTCCAAGGCGACGCGAGATAGAGTTAGCTAATTCAAAGACAGAAGCTAAACTCTATGGAAGCTTATTACTCGTATTTCCCTATTTAAGTTGACTTTTTTCCGGTGTTTTTTTTTTCGTTCTAAGTAAAAAACAAAAAAAAAAACAAAAAAAAACTGCCTGATTTTTTTTTAAATGAAAAAAAATTATGTTAACGGAAATTTTCTTAAAGATTTAAAATTTTATTAAAGACAAATAACAGAATGATTAATAAAAAATAAAACATTCTTCCAAAACGATAATTAAGAACACATGTTTTATTTTGTGCGCAGACAGGCACTTGTTTTCATAAAACTGTTCTATAAAGTTGATCATGATAAAATTTCTGTGATTTTTAAAATATTTTTTTTTTTTTTTTTGCTACAGAAAACGAGGTACGCTAAATATTTGTATGGATATTCTGAAAAATATACTAACAATTCAGAAATATAAAAGTTTAAATAATTTTTTTTAAAAAAATGTGTTTCGAATATTTGATAGAAATGTTTCTCATGGATAAAATGTATTCACCATTATCTGTCTTAAGTGCGGAAACTTGATGAGCAGATGGTGCTTGTAATAAACATTTTCTTTAAGTAGAGAAGGCAAAAATGGCTGTAAATAATTTCTTAAAGAAAGATGAATTGCGTATTCGAATTCCAAGCCAAAGAGAGAGGGCGTAAAAAAGATAAGAGCTTCTTAAAACTTTATTTGCGCACGCTGTAAGAGCAACAACGATAACAATGTGAAAATATTTTAAAGGTAATGAAATAGAGTTATATCATTTGAATTATCCAGCTTCCTGGAATATTTCAGAATATTATATTACTTTATAATTATTTTCTTTTAATTCCAAAATATCTTCGTAAAATTGAGAAAAATTTGATCATTGAAGGAAAATATTCCGTTCAGTATTTTTGTAATGACGTTCGGATTAAAATAAAAGAAATCAAGTTGTAAAACATATATTGATAAATATATTGTGAATATCTTTTATGATGGATTGATGTATAAGATTACTATTTTTCCCCATCTAAGCCTTAGGTTTACCTTTCGGTGCAACAACAAAAAAATTTGTTGAAATTTATTAAACATCATTATTTGAAAAATTCTTTCATTTAAAAAAAAAAAAACGCAGGAAAGAGCCGTTTTCAATTCTTAAGGGGAAAAAAGAATATTCTCTCGTTCTCAGCGGTGTAACGGAGAATATTAGCCCTGCCTCCCCCCCCCCCTGCAAAGTCAGATATTGGGCGCCAAGCCGGATCTTACAAAGTATTGTAAAACCATAACATCAGGCTTTGAGCCCCTCTCAATGCGAGGGTTTGCTTTACGCGACTTCCCTCGTTCAGACAATGTAAAGACATCAACAGAGGGGGGAGGGGTTCGTGGTAGCCCAGTGGTCGTGTCTGGCATGTCATGAGTTCGATCCCAGTACCACTAAAAGACCCTCCTAGTAGGCGAGCGATACACATTAAATCTGTCGAGAGCTCAAACGTCCTCCTTTGGTATGGTGTGATAGTTAGGAGAGGAGGTGCCTGCTCAGATGTCGTCCTCGACACTTGACCATGGTTCAAAACAACGAGGTCCATCGCCAAAAAGCCTCGTGTAGCTGATTAGTGCGACGTTAATACTCACTCAAATGGTGGTGTGGAAGTTATGAGAAGGGGGTGCCAACGCAGGTGTGGCCCTGGTCACTTGATTATGGTTCAGAATTTCGAGGTCCGTCGCCAAAAGTCCACGTGCTGCTGAAAATTGCGACGTTAATATTCACTCACTACAAACAAAACGCTATCTTGTAAATCTTAAACTTCATTAAGCACATTTAGTTATTTTGTTTTATATTTAATAAGTATTTTTTCAATCGAATGTCTCAAAACAATGTGAAATAACCCTGCTAGTATATATTCAAAGTAAAACTGATACGGATCTGAAATAAACAAGATCAATATCATTCAATTGTACAGATTTGTGACTTATGAAATGATGATTACTCTCTCGAACAAAAGAATTTTAAAAAATAGGAAAAGATTGACTCATAGTAAAAAGGGTGAAATATAATTTTTTTACAAAACTCTTCACCTTGCGTAGCAAGTGCTTCTGTACACGAAAGTAATCAACCTTTTGGGGTTTTTTTTCGTTAGCTTATAGTGAGACTGGTTTTCAAAATCGGAAAAATAATTCGAATAATTTGTAAAAATAAATTATAATTGAAAAGAAATTATTAGCTTTACGGTAGTAATATTTCCATCTACTTGCAGTTAAGAGTTCAAAAAGCTTTTGACTTCTCTTGCAAAACCCTCTGTTTTATCATCCCTTTATTTGTCTTATATAAATAGAAATCGCGACTGGAAAACTGACTTTACTTATTTCTTGATTTTGGAATTTCACTTGGAACACTTAGTTTGATTTTGGAATCTATATTTTTATTTTGAAATTAATAGAATGAGAATGGCGATGGAAATATATATCATCTCCATGTGCCTACTTGAATAATCACAGAAATTATTTTTTCATATTCCATATTTATTGTTGTTTTCCCAATTCATGTACCATTTCTAAAGTGACCCATCGGCCACCTTTAGGGAGGACAGTCCTTCTTTTATAGGATCTGTCCTTCCTCAAAAAATGTCCTCCTACTTGTCCTCTTTTCCAATATTTTAAAACTAATACGTTAATCTCTCTATTCAGAGATGACAGATCGAACTGCTAAACGTCATCTACTAGTACAGTATGAATTATCGGAGATATTAATGTACTTTGTACATAATCAGGCATCTATTTTCGACAAAACTATTGAAAAGATTTAGGGTGAACATGTTTCAACGATAGAAGTTCGTGTCTTTCAATAAAAATTACGATTTGAAGAAAAATTTATTCTATTAATAATAAAAGGAAAATTGTTAAACAAAGAAGAATTAAATCCAGGTAAAACAGAAAAGTTTACCAAAGAAGTGCAAAATTTACACCCTATGTCGAAGAATGGTCCGAAATAAATATCATGGGAAATAACAGTTTTCAACATTGTTTTTTTTTATTTCATCGCGAATAAATTGAGCAGACATGAAAAATTACTTTAAGTCTTCATCGAAAATAATACCTGATATTAAAATGGAAGACAATTTTCTAGTTTCTTCAAACAGAGGACTGAATGTATATTTAAATTCTGATAAATTAGAACATAGGTTCCCAACTTTTTTTGAACTGGCGCCCCCTTTTCTAATTAATATTTCGATATCGCCCCCTTTTCTAGTGAATATTTCGAAACCGCCCCCTCGAACTCTAGAAAAATAAGAGTGTACTCAATACAAGGTGAAAACAAGAATTAAGTTTGAAAAAGTTTCCATTACTAATAGAATATATTTTTTAATTTAATTTTTTAAGGCCCTAATTTTTTTGCATGCGAATCTGAAATAGCTATTGCCACAAATATATTTCAATGTGTAATATTATATATTTTAGTCATAGGTAGGGTATATTGTGTTGGAATTGAAACGCTACTGAATTTCTTCTTCATTTAAAAGAGTGGAACAAAAAGTTTTAGATTACGGTTTTAAAACCAGACAGGAGTTTTGAAGATACGAAGTAATTCATAATAAACTATTGCTTTCACAATAAATATAAATTGACAGTTTAGCCTTTAAAGAATCGCGCGTTATTTCTTGTTAACATATTTAATTATGTTTCTTGGATAATATACGTAATGAAATGAGTGGACGAAACATGTTTCCTACTGCTCACAAACAAAGACAACACATGCACTACAGAAATTAAAATCACTATATCCTTTAATTTAATGTAGGTCTGAATGTAATGTAATCTTTTTAGGTTTTTCATCCACTTTCCGAACTACCGAAATATGTGAATTTTCGTACATGGATATAGAAATGATTTAAATACATACAATCAACATAAGTAAACAGTATTAAAGTTTACTTTAATTAGTATATAATCAAGCGTGTTTTATTATTTTTTTTGTTCAATCTGCCCAAGCCCCTCCGTGCCATCACAACGCCCTCTAATTTTCTATGGATCTTTTATATTTAATATTTTGACCCAGTTATATTTTGACAACCAGTGACGATGAAAAAACATCATCGATTCCTTCTGTCTATAATAATGTTGATTTTTTGTTTGTTTTTGAATAGAATTATATGAATGAAAAAAAAGAGAAGCAAATCGGTTTTTAATTATTTTTTGTGTAGTTTAATATTTCCTGTAACGCCATTTCACTTTCTGCTCAATGTTGATTTTATTTAATTTGCACCGTGTTATATATTTATTATGAAAGAGGAAATCGTTTCCCAATTCTTGTCGTTTAGTAACAGAGTTTAACCTTTCTTAATGATTCATTTCTATTTCGAGCAAATGTTTCTACGATGGCATTATCTCTATCATTTGATTTTCTAAGTGCGTCTACGGAAAATGGATGAGAAAGCTTTCTCTGTATTTTGATGTGACTATGTGAAGAGCAAATCAACGAGCAACTTTTATGAATATTTTTGTAAAATTAATCCATTGGTGGGATTTTTATTTCTGTAGGATATTTTATGCATTTTTTTATTTTAATGAAATAGATTTTTTTAATCTGTCCCTTCCATTTGTAAGTTTCGGTGGAAATTGTTGAGCATTCTCATCGCATAAAATACAATTCGCCTATTTTGGCCTCAGTACCATACAAAAAAAAACATTTTGACTGTGATTTTTTCAAAAACGATACATTAACGTTTTATTTATTTTCTTTTGCGTAATAATTTTTAAAAAACCGATTTTATTACGAAATTTTTTGAGACTTCCAAAAAATTATCAAAATTTACTCGTATTCTTTTTTTTCTTCTGGTTTTACTTGAAGAAAATGTTACATAAATTTTTACAATATATATTATTCTGTAACTATTAATGTACTCGCTTGATTTTTAGCATCATTTTTTTGCTTATTTCTATTATGTGGAATGAATATTTAAGGAATGACGAAAAGAAGGGCAAAAAGAAAAAAAAAATACCAACGTTCTTGCAGTTAGACTTTACTTCGGCTTAACCTGTAAAAAGAAAAATTCGATTTCAATTCAAAAATTAATTGCGGTGGAATTTTTCCCTGACCATTCGAAATATTTCAAAATTATTCCAGTGTTCGCAATCGGATCTATTTTCATTTTTCGTAGCTTAATTAGAACAAATTCAAATACTACATTTTATTCCATTCAAAAGGATATTAGATATTTTTTTCTTGTCAATTCTTTCAGAGAAAGCAAGTTTTTAAAGATTTATTAACAGCAAACATATCTCTGAGTATACAAAAAAATGAAAAGCAAAAAAGTGTTGTAGTGTTAACTTCTCAGGACGTGACATTTTAATTGTTATATTGTAAGGTGATGAACTACCTCCGAAGTATAAAAATGTGCAGCAGGAAATGCGTTTGTAATTATTACAGAAATGGGATTTTTTCAAACAACGGAGTCTCCATTTCATTAAAATTTCTTTCTTTCAGACTTGAAAAAAGAATTTATTGAAGTACTTAATTGCCATATATATTTTTATATCTCGATTAACGATGCGTTATTATAGATGCCAACTAATGTCGGTACTAGGTAAATCAAGTTACTCTACGAATGCTTTGAATGTGAGAAGACCATTTAAGCAGTAACACACTTCTGTAGATGTGGAAGAGAATCAACAGGTACGTATACAGTGAAAGGAATATGTGTTGAAATACAAATGAATTGCCTTGAACGACAAGAATACTACCAGTCCAAAAAGCTAAGTTGGAGTCCGCAAAAAAAAAAAATTGCTTATTTTTACAGTTTTATTTTTATTTATAATAAAAAATTTGTTTATTGAAAATGTTAGCTGATGTTCTCCGTAAGGATGGATACATTTATAATTTTAGTCTTTCAGAGAATGTTTGTTGTGAATTCTTGTCGCACACCATGGCCTTAAAATAATTAAAAATTAAAATTGTAATCATGTAATTGTGTTAATATGAGGAGAATGAGAAATTTGTCATTACAAACGTTTGTATATTAAACTATTAAACATCGTCTGAAGTAAAAATTGTTCATTTGTGCATTGTTTGAATTTTTCATTAGACTGAGCCATTTTAGGTAATAAATTGAACGAGCGTTTAATAT